>PVJC01000302.1:0-136379 GCA_004026665.1 Murina feae
CCCCGATGCCCCTCCAAGGGCCTGGACAGCTGCCAAGCAGGCCATCGACCCCCTGCCACTTCTTACCCGCTCCCCGATGCACCGTAAAGGACCTGGACAGCTGCCAAGCAGGCCACCGACCCCCTGCCACCTCTTACCCACTCCCCGATGACCCTCCAAGGGCCTGGACAGCTGCCAAGCAGGCCACCGACCCCCTGCCACCTCTTTCCCACTCCCCGATGCCCCGCAAAGGGCCTGGACAGCTGCCAAGCAGGCCTCCGACCCCTTGCCACCTCCTACCCACTCCTCGATTCCCTGCAAAGGGCCTGGGAAACCCACCAAGCAGCCTGCTGACCCCCTGCCACCTCTTACCCGCTTCCCGGTGCCCTCCAACCCTGCCGCCTCTTTCCCAGTCACGGGTCCTGGGTCCTGCGCTGTCCCTCCCTGCAGCCACTTTGTGCACTCGGGAGGTCCCTCAGCATGGCCTGTGCCCTCTCACAGTCTGGGACCCCTCTGGGATGTCCACCTGCTGGCGTGCCTTACCAAACTGGGTGATGGGCTTTAAGGCTGCCCACAGCTCCCATTGACCCAATTTCCCAACAAGGCTGGCTGGACGCAGGTTTCTGGGGTTTGTTTATCTCCTATAATTGGTGCTGTTCCTTTAAGGCCTGGGGTTTGTTTATTTTCTATAATTGATACACTGTTCCTTTAAGGCAGCCTACTAACTACTAAGGAAGCCTCCTCTCTGCTTCACCTCGCAGAGTCTATAATGACACAATGTTACTTAGTGGTGAGGCCTGGCTGCTGTGTCCTTCAGCTCCCGAGGATTCTATGATTGTTATATTGTTTCAAACCTGTGTTTCGCTAGAGCCAGTTTAAGCTGAGCAGGCGCAGCTTCACTTTCTCTCCTGCCTCAATGGAAACTGCCGTTTACTCAGGTCTGTGAGTGGCAGCCTCCATGTTGGCTGGGCTAATTTGCATATAGTCGCTCTGATTGGCTGGTGGCGTGGCTTACCCCGTCTCTGAGAAACGGTTAATTTTACTATTTCGCTTTTATTAGTATATATATATATATATATATATATATATATATATATATATATATATGTTGCATTGTAGGAACATCATAATGTGCATCAGTCACATCCAGAACCTATACTGCAGCCATATGGGGGTCAGGTATGTGGTGCAGATCTCCTGATGGAAAGAGAGATCTGCACCACATACATTCTTCCTGGTTATGGTGAAGGAACATCATGTTTAATGCAGCTAAGGCTTTAATTAGGCTGAGAAACAATGTGGAAAACAGGTTCATAAGTAAAAATTATGTATAGAAACCATTAGTGACTTTGTTCTTTCATGCACTAATTAAATGATTTGTTAATGATTTATACAGATCAATACTCACATGTATTTTGGGAATTTAAAAAAGTGAGCAATGGTTTTGACACGCGTTATTTTATCTGATGCTGGTGATTTCTGAATATGGAAATCTGCACATGGCAACCAGCAGAACAGGTTCATGTTCTGGCTCTTACTGTTAAATCTTTGAAGAGAGGTACTGCAACTCTATATGCCAAGAATACATGACAAATGAGAAGTGAGTTTATAGTCATGGAATTAGTAACATTTGTTAGGCCTGATTTTTTAGGTACCCCCTGAGGAGTTAGGGGTCCCAGCTCCACACCAGGCACTCCCACCTAGGGTTCCAGTGCCAGGAAGAGAAGACCCCATAATTTCTGACTGTAAAAACCAGCACAGATTGTGGCTGAGTAAAATGGAGGTCTATAGGTGTCCCAAGTGTTCCTCTTAAAGGGCCCATGCACAGACTCACTCTCCCTGAGCTCCAGCACTGGGGCAGCAGCTCGAAAGGCACAAAGGACATATAAGGAGAAACTGAATTGTCTGGCTTCAGGGTGAGAACTGGAGGGGCAGCTTTCTTCCAGACAGAAGTACTGGCAGAGGACACTATTTCTTTGCTGAGCCCTCCCTCAATATAGCCAGCAGGCAGGCACCATATTTGATTCTCCATCAACCTGGCTGTCACTCTTCATCCCACCCTGATGATTCCATGACACTCTGCCCCACCCAACTTATGGGCCCACAAACGGTGTCCAGTGGCTTTTCCATACAAATGGCCTAAGTTCATGCTTCAGACTTTCTTATAATCCCTCAAACAAGCAGCATCTTGCCTTTGCATGTTCCCCCCCCCCCCCCCATATAAGTGGCCCTAGGTCTGTAACTAGTGTCAGCCTTTTATGGGAACCTCCAAGTGCAGCACAAGTAGCAATTATTAGCAGATTTCATTGCAGCTCATGCTGGGTGGCCCCGGATAGGGTACAGGTGGCAGCCTGGTTGGCCTGCACCTACCAGGAGGCCCTAAAGACAGCACACCCAGTAGAAAGCTTCATAACACCCTGAATCACCACCCAAACACATCCAGAAGCAACAAATGCAGGAGGCACCAGGACCCTGCTGAGATAAGTTCTACTCCCTGGAGTCAGCCCCTATATAGCTGATCCCTTACATTCACTGGCAGTCACAGCCAATTCTCCCAGAGATAAGCTTGGGAGTAAATCCCTCTCATAGAGATACCAACATCAATTAAGCCTCAACTACAGCAAGAGGATATACACAGTCCACACAGGGGCACACCTGGAGTGCCCAGCTCAGGTGATTGGGGATGCTGTGCCACTAGGTCCTATAGGACATTTACTACATTAAGCCACTCTACCAAGCTTAGGAGATGTAGCAGCTCTACCTAATGCATTCAAACAAACACAGGAGCCTGCCAAAATGAGAAGACAAAGAAACTGGCCCAAATGAAAGAACAGAACAAAACTCCAGAAAAATAACTAAGCAAAATGGAGACAAGCAATCTATCAGATGCAGAGTTCAACACACTGGTCATAAGGATGCTCAATGAACTTGGGGGAAGAGTAGATGAACTTATTGAGAACTTCAACTAAGAGATAGGAAACAATAATAGAAATAAAAAAATTAAAGAAGAACCAGTCTGAAATGAAGAATATATTACAGGGAATCAACAGTAGAGTAGATAAAGTAGAAGATCAAATCAGAGATTTGTAAGATAAGGAAGCAGAAAATACCCAATTAGAACAGAAAAAAAAAGAATCCAAATAATATGAGGAGAGTATAAGGACCCCTTAAAACAACATCAAACGTATCAACATTTTCATCATGGGGTGCCAGAAAGAGAAGAGAGAGGACAAAAAATAAAAAGCATATTTTAAAAATTCATGATTGGAAACTTCCCTAACTTGGTGAGGGAGAGAGACAAATCCAGGAAGTGCAGAGAGTTTCAAGCAAGATGAACCCAAAGACACATCATACCAAGACACATCATAATGAAAATGAAAAAGATTAAAGATTAAGAGAGAATCTTTAAAACAGCAAGAGAAAAGCAGTTAGTTATCTATAAGGGAGCTCCCATAAGACTGTCAGCTTATTTCTCAACACAAACTTGGAAGGCCAGAAGGATTGGCATGAACAAAAGCAATAACTCTACCAACCAAAGTTATTATTTATTTATTTTTTATTATTATTATTTTTTTACTACAAGGTTAGCATTTTTACTGCAAGCTTTAAATCACAGTGTTACTCTATTCAACAATCATCTCTAAATAAATGGCAGTGTTCATAAGTACAAAAACTATTAGTAGGTGGTACTCTATACAATAAAGATGATTTTTTTATAAAATTAGATTTTAAAAAAGGCAGAATGTCTGATAATTACTAGTCTTTTGAAGGCTAGAATAAGGAAAATGTAGAAAATGAAATACTCACTGATTAATATTTGCTTTGAGAAAGCCAGAAATGATTCTAAGATATAAGCAATAATGACAAAAGATATAATTAATATACTGTATCTCTTTTTAAACCAAACCTACTTTTCACCTCAGGACAGTTCTCATTTTACATTCTTAGTTTCCTTTGTCCAGAACAGGACCCTTTTTGAGCCAGTATTTGAGTAGAGTTCATAATCTAAAGTCATTTTTTCTCCACAGGATGTATTAAGCTGCAAAATAGCAAATGACTAAGTCAGTTATAAAGCATTTTTAGCATAATAAATGTCACTAGACTTCTATACAGAAGTCTAAAAGCTGCTATAGTAGCGGTCAGAACTAACATGATTCTTCCATATGCTCAGGCTTCATTTATTAAATACTATCATAAAACCAGAAAAGAGGGTCCTTCCAAAGCTGCATAATTTCCCAAATGAGTTTCCTCTGTTTCCAGAGCCTGTTCATTCTTTCAATCCTTTTTCAGTTTAGCTTTTGCAATATTTTCTTGGCGTTTTTGTTTTTTCTTTTGCTCCTTTTCTCTGGCCTCAATCATCTTGGCCAGTTTCCAGGACAGTACAGCACTTGCTAGAAACAATGGCGTAAGGGCCAAAATAGCAGTTGTAAGGAAGACATATGGATCCTTTGCAGCCCATTCCACAACATACTCAGCCCAAGCCTTTATGTCAAACATCTTTGTAGCAGTGTTAGGAAAAGGGGACTTATGTTTGAGTTGTGATCTCTAACTCTGTCCTGGATTAGTGAGCCAATCACAGCTTCAGATGGATGACCCCTGGTTGGTTGTCTTCATCTTCTTTAGCTCTACTACACACTTCTGAGAGAAGGTCTAAATTCTATATGTCTTTTTGCTTCCGTTCGGGGTTCGCTGGCTGGTCTCCGGCCAGGGCCGCGCCGACTCAGCCGCTGCCGGCACTTCGCCGCTCCGCACTCCCACGGCTTCCACGGGGCTCCCCGCCCGGTCCCTGGGGCCCATTCACCCGACCCTTCCAGCCCGGCTACAGCGGGCCCTGCGGACTCCAGGAGCGACTGCCCGGGGAGGCCGCGCCACACCTCGTGCCCGGGCCGGGCCGAGGCAGCCTCCGCCAGGCACCAGGGCCCAACCACCCCGAGCAGCCCACAGCCTCCCGCGCATCGAGCCCAGGACCTTGGACTGGGACCCCAACTCCCAACTCCCAAAGTTATTATTTAGAATTAAAGGACAGATAAAGAGCTTTCCAGACAAGAAGAAACTAAAGGAGTTCATCATCAAACCAGTATCATAAAAAAATATTAAGGGATCTTTTTTAAAAAGAAGAAGAAAAAAAAATCTGAATAAAATGACAATAAATACATAACTATTGATAATTACATTAAATGCAAATAGATTAAACATTCCAGTCAAAAGACATATGGGGATGCATGGATAACAAAACAGATCCTTACCTATACTATCTATAAGAGACTCACTTCAGATAGAAAGACACACACAGACTGAAAGTAAAGAGATGGAAAAAAATATTTCATGAAAATGGAAACATACAAACAAAAATTGGGATAGTAATACTTACACCAGAGTAACTGGACTTAAAACAAAGGCTATACAACAAGAGACAAAAAAGAGCCAGCAATTCCACTTTTCTGAAGAAACCCAAAATACTAAATAAAAAGACATATATAGGGTATTATGTGAGTGAAGTTAGTCATACAGAGAAAGACAAATTTATATGTGGAATCTCAAAACTTATATGTGGAATCTCAAAAACAAAATAAACAAGCAGAACAGAAACAAACTCAGATACAGAAAACATTGTTGCAGTTTCCAGATGAGAAGGGGTTTGGGGGAATTGTGAAAAATGTGAAGAGATTAAGAAGTACAAATTGGTAGGTATAGAATAGTCATGGGGATGTAAAGTATAACATAGGAAATATAGTCAGTAATATTGTATTGACTATGTATGGTGTCAGATGGGTACTAGATTTACTGGGTTGATCACTTAGTAAGTTATATAGTGTCTAATCACTGAGTTGTATACCTGAAACATAATATTGTATGTCAAAGGTAATTGAAAAATAAAAGTTAAATTAAAAAATATGACCTTTATCCGTTTATTTATGTATTCACTAAACTAGCCTTTTATTATTTTTAAATATATTTATGTGACATCTTCCATGTGCTAGTCTCTGAGCTAGGCACCTAGATTACAATTGTGGACAGCCATTTAAATTGCACACAGTAAAGAAAGAAGCTAGTTAGCAGATGACTTTCCCTTCTAATTAGAAAAATGTTAATTTGCTTTAGAAGAAAAAACTTATAACTTTTGGTTACTTGATTTAAAGATCTTTGGGGCCTCCCTTCAGTTCTTTGGTATGATTACTTATTGATATTTTCCCTGAATCACCTGTGGGCTTGCTATTGAGCAAGTTCTAAGACCAGGAAAAGCATGACCAAGGATGAAGAGAATCATCATCCTTGAATGTTGAAAGTTCCAACACCTCCAAGATGAGGTCTTCTGAATCCTACATCTCTTTTTGAAACTTAAGGGGAAAGATATAAATATTCACAGATAACAATGATAGGTTGATTATAAGTACATAATACAAAATAAAATTATTGTTCTGTCCTATTCATCTAAAACTTTTACACATTTTCTTACACTATTGATCTTATACAAGATGCTTAATGTTTAATTCATTTGAATGTGACATGATAGATCCTTAGTTAGAAATGTCTGTCTGTTCTCTTGGGTACCAGATCCCCTGATGAAGTAAGATTTAATTTTAAAATCAAAATGTTCTATGTCAAAATGAGTTATTGTCAGGTTACACCTAAAGGAGTGAAACTTTTTATAAATTGAAGATAATTCTGTACTCAGTTGTGGGAAGAAAGCCTAGAAACTAGTGATGCTATCATGTAAGAGAAAAGCCATCTTCAACATAGGAATATGTCAGGTTATATCTCAAATTTATCAAAATCTAATTCAAAGGGGTATTGAGTTAGCCAGTGAATCTACAAGGACAATCTCACCATAGTCCAAAATCTATAGATTTTCCAAAGTCTGGACATCCATAATATTGTTTGAGCTACACCAAGATCATTCCTGTTTCTTTCTAGACTTTTCTTATATAACATTAACAAAACATTGAATTCCAGTATTGTGATATTGTGATATATCAAACAAAGAAAGATATATTTGGTTTTTGTCCCCATTCCTAGCACAGAGCTCCTAAAACCCTTGGAATTTGTTGAGTGATAAGAGCTCTAAAGTTTTCTTGATATTCATAACAAACTTCTTTCAACCGCACCTGAGTGTATGTTAGTGAAGTGATTTTTGGAAAGCATCTACGGATGGGGGCTGGTTGCCAGGGCAACCAACTGTAAGATTAGAAAGTCTGAATTTCTTAAGTAATAGTGATATTTAAAACTAAGGTAATAATTAAAAATCATCTCTTTTATTTAGCACATTCAAATAGTTAGCCTGACCTCTGGGAAGAGAGAGGAGAGAAGGCTTGAATCAATTGCCAGTGGCTAAGGATCTTATAATCTCTATATATTGAAGCCATATAAAACAAAACAAAACGAAACAAAATAAAGCAAAAAACACCCCAAAGGACAAGATTTGGAGAGCTTCTGGATGAGTGAACATGTGCAGTTTTGAGGAGAGTGGTGCATTCAGAGAGCATGGGAGCTTCAAGCCCCTTCCCACATACCTTGTTCTATGCATCTCCTCCATATATATGGCTGTTCCTGTTATACCTTTTTAAAAATATATATTTTATTGATTTTTACAGAGAGGAAGAGAGAGGGATAGAGAGTTAGAAACATCGATGAGAGAGAAACATTGATCAGCTGCTTCCTGCACACCCACTAATGGGGATGTGCCCGCAGCCAAGGTACATGCCCTTGACTGGACTCGAACCCGGGACTATTCAGTCCACAGCCCAACGCTCTATCCACTGAGCCAAACTGGTTAGGGCATACCCTTTTATAATAAACCAGAAATCTGAAGTAAAATATTTCTCTGAGTTCTGCGAGTAGCTCTAGAAAATTAATCAAATCCAAGAAGAGGCTCATGGAAACCTCTGGCCTGTAGTTGATGGGTCAGAAGCACAGGTGACAACCAGAACTTGCAATTTACATCTGAAGTTGGGGAGAGACCCAGTCTTGTAGGACTGAGTTCTTAATCTGTGGGATCTGGTGCTGTCTCGAGGTAGATAGTGTCAGAATTGAGGCAAATTGTAAGAAACTTAGCTGATGTTACAGAATATTGCATTGTGCTATTAAAACGCACACACACACACACATCCCAGAAATATTAACCAATGTTAATTTAGTAAGTGCACTTTTAAGGATTCTTTGTCAGTCAATAGCTTTTATTTTTTTCTATCACACACTTTTTTGCTTTTATTGATTGAGGTGTTACATAGGTGTCCTTATCATCCCATTGCCCCCCCCCCCAACCCCACTCATGCCCTCACTCTTGCTTTTAAATAGAACTGTGTTTGGTACTGAAATATCAGCATAGAAATACAACTGTGTTCATTGTCTGCCAGGAATAGGATCAGAGATGATCTGAGTTTCATGAATTTGCCTCCACTACCACAGACCCACTGGAGAAAGTGGGGTTTTGAATACCGCAGGAAACAGGCCCTGAGGAACACTCAGCCTCCTGTTTTGTTCTGGTGTGATGCATATGCTGATAGTGGCCAGGTGGAGGATTTGGCTAGCCCAGATAATTGTCTCTATCTGGAGGAATAGCAAATAGTGCTGTAGCAGTGTGCTGCCCCCAGATACAAATTAAACTGCACTCAAGTGCACTTAGAAGAAATTAACAAAGCTCCAAATGGAAAGTGACTTTAAAAAATTCATTTTCTTTTTATTTCAATTTTATGATTAATGGAAATGAATAAATGAAAAGACCAAGGAGAGAGAGGAAGTAGTAAAGGATTAATATCACAACACAAAGCTTTTATAGATATTATATTTGAATGTGCTAAATAAAGGACATGGATTTTTAATTATTTCCCTAGTTTTAAAGATCACTATGACTTAAGAAATTATTTATTTGGAAATATGCTGGCTAAGCCAATGTATGTTGGATTTTAAAATACAGAAATGACTGAATGTTAACTTATTCTTCCCATAGAAACAAAGCTGAAGCCATCTTCTCTCTCCAGGTTGTGTGTGTTTGGGGGGCGGAGGTGGAGGGGGGGTTCTTTATGTTGTATCAAGACAGATGACATAGTCCTTGGCACTCTATGAGCTGCTTTTCTTAAAGTGAAAATTCTTCTTCTACCACACCATTGGTATATGTTTTACCAAATATAAAGAGAACAAAACAGATTCCTAAGCAAAGAAAAGGCATTCCACATTATACAAAATTCAATTATGCTTCCATCTCATAGTTTGAAATATTATCTGGTCAGTTGGATGGATCAACTAAAGACTATTATTTATTGAGAACTTAGTCCATGCCAGGCTCAGTGTTAACAATTTAACATGGATTGTCTGTCTTGATTTTTGTGACTGCTCTATGAATTACTCCTCTCTTATATTTGAAGAAACTGGGATTTAGAAGGAAGTAAATGCTTAAGGTCACCCAATTAGGAGAGCCAAGATTTGAATCAGAGACATCCTCCTTATTTGGTCTTAATACATTAGGAAGAAAGACCTATGTAATCTGAAAAGGGATGAGTCATCTGAAAAAAAAAGTGTGAATTCAGGTGTGACTTTCACACTTATGCTTCTACCTGCTTCCTGGTTAGGTCTTTTTCATGATGTATTAAGAACAAAATAACACAGAAAACTTCATGTCAGAGAAATAATGTGATTTGAACAGATCTCATTTTCTTTGCTAGATAACACACTATTAAGTGATTTTCCTCAATTGGCATTCTTATAAATTATTATTATTTTTTCTAGACAGTTTTCTACCCAGGTGGCTAAATTTTTTATTGCAAAATTAGTTCATATAGTTTTATACAAAATTACATTAAATGTTGTTTCATGTGCTTTATTGAAATGAAATGATTAACATTTAATGAATTCCCTTTCCTCATTGGTAAGTCTAATCTATCCAGCACAATTTGAAAATAAAATTTCATTCATGAGTCTCTTATTTACTATTAATTCCATATTGATTCCGTGTTTTTCTTTAGCAACTTACTGAAGGATTTAACAAACTTCTGGATTACTCAACAGTGGCCCACAGGCTAACCAGAGAATCCAATGGCCTTTAAGATAATAATCAAATATGATGCTTCTAGAATATTATTTGAGGAGCAGGGTGTGTGTGTGTGTGTGTGGGTGGGTGTGTGTGTGTGTGAAGTATTATTATACTTTTGAGTATCAGTGTATGGCTGTGTATTTGAGGTATTTGAATAATAATTTTAAATGCTTGAGCTTCTCTACAATCTTCTTAACTATCCAGAAATATTTTTAGGATATTGATAATACTAATTTCTATTATACTATGGGATTAGCAAATGCAACCTTAATTTCTATAAGAAGAGCTTGATATTTAAGTGATAAAAATAATGTCTGCAAATATTCTACTTTCAAGATTGGATAACTACTGACTGGATATGGACTAAAGGTTGCAAACAATAACCCCTTTTTATTCTGAGCTGTTGAAGCTGCTTTCTTTCTTTTATTTATGACAAAGAGGCCTGGGCTGGTGCAAGCTGCACTCATCTCACATCTAGACTGCACTTTGAGGTACATTTCCATCTTTGCTCAAACCTTCTCTGCTTGCAAGGAAGACCAAATCAAGGGCCTGCCCCAGCAGGGCTGCTCACATGCTCAGTGTATTGAGAGGTAGATCATGAAAAGTGAGAAAAGAAAATGCAGTTACAGAAGAGAATGGGAGGAGGAGGTAAGGAAAGAATGAAGGGAAGAAATAACAAGAAACTGCAGAAAAAAGGCTTAAGAGACACAGGACATGCCTGGGAAAATGGAAGAACAGAAAGCAGCAGGGAAGACTTTTTTTTTTTTTTTTTTTTACTGAACCTTTCTTCTTCTAATTCATTGTCTCAACCTGAGGAGAAAACTCAGGGCCCATGGGTTGCGATTTGAAAATAATGACATCCTTATTTTCTCTCACTTCTGATTAAAAGTTGGCATTTCCCTCAACTATGAATATAAGCCACAAACCGCTATAGTAATAGCAACACCCATTATTCTTCAAAGGAAACCACTCTTTTTCAAATTATCTTACACAAGGTATCTTTATAAAAAGCTCTATGAACAGGAGGCTCAAAATTTCCCAGGGAGAGTTCCAGAGGTGAGTTCCTGGGACAAGAGCCAGGGAAATGGAGGCCCATTCAAGGAATGTTTTTTTGGCTTCTTTCATGGGACAGGGTAGAGGGTAGACTGATTCTTCCTGAGAAATGTACTTCCCATGAATCCAGAGATTATTTTCTATTTGTTTGGGCATAAAGTTCAAATGACTTTAACCCTGCCCATATCCATATCTGACCTATAAAATTTTCAATTTATTAAGTTATATCTCATAGAACAGGGGTCCTTAAACTTTTTAAACAGGAGGCCAGTTCACTGTCCTTCAGACCATTGGAGGGTCGGACTATAGTTAAAAAAACACACAACTATGAACAAATTCTATGCACACTGCACTTATCTTATTTTAAGCAGGACAAGCAGCGGCGGCAAAAACACCCGGCATGTGGCCCGCGGGCCGTAGTTTGAGGATGCCTGTCATAGAGTATAACGTGACAGTGTCTTTAAACTTAGGTATAAAAGGACTAATTTCTTATCAGTGTCCAAAATATCTTGTGAGAGGTTTGACTGATGACTTTCTCTTCATGCAGTTATTTTCTTTTTCTATGTAATACTAGGGGCCCAGTGCACAACAATTTGTGCACTCAGGGGGTGGGGGTCCTTCAGCCCGACCTGTGCCCTCTTGCAATCTGGGACACCTCAAGGGAGATGTCCACCCACTGGCATGCCTGGCCAGCCTGGGTGAGGGGCTGAGGATTATTTTCAGGCTGCCCACAGCCCCTTCAGGGTTTGTGCACTGGGGGGTGGAAGGGCTGGTGAGTGCAGACCTGCATGTTTCCCAAAGGAGGGCCCACGATTGCACACGCCTGGTGGGCCCCCACCATGGAGGGAACACACCTGGCGCAGAGCTGGGTGGCGAGCCAAGGGCGGATGCTGGTGCAGGATCCCTCAGTGAGGCCCTGCTGCTGAGCAAACACACCCGGGGTGGAGACGGGCAGCGGACTGGCTTTGGATTCTCCCCACTGTGCAGCAGATGCTCCCACATGCCCTGAAGAGGCCCCCAGGGGGCGGAGCCAGGCAGTAGACCTGGGACAGGCGCTCCTGGATGCCCCAAGGAGGCCCCAAGCTGGACCCCCCCCCCACTGAGCTGACACACCTGGCACAGCTATGCTGGCCGCGGAGGCTTCCAGTGCAGAGCCACCCTGCCAGCCTCCATCTTGGCTGGGTTGATTTGCATACAGCCACTCTAATTGGCTGGTGGACGTGGCCCTGAGCAGAGAGGCTCAGCCAGCCTAGGCAGCCAGTTGCAACAGAAGCCTCTGGTTTGCTCTAGCTCCATGGCTGTCAGCCTGCATCTTGGCTGGGCTAATTTGCATACAGCCGCTCTGGGGGTGTGACTTGGCTGGTGGGCATGTCTTAGGTGTCTCGGGTAATGGTCAATTTGCATATTACTCTTTTATTATATTAGATGTAAAGGTCAATTTTTAATAATTTCAGAGTAAACTCTACTGGCCACTTGGTAGTGTCTAGTCTAAAATGTGTATGCGTGCCAATTTTGCTTTAGTTTTTGAAAAATAGAATTATTCAATACATGGAGTAATGTGAAGTCCACAACTTTTCAGTAAAAGGCTTTAAAAAGAAATGGAATCCTTTTCTCTTTAAACTGTAACAAGCAGTGATGGTTCAAGGACCATACAGAGTGTTACACTCAGATGAGTACTGGAGTGCAGAACAAGATCACTAACTGGCCATCAATGTCATCTGCTGTTTCTCAGTATCTAAGAGACTGAAAATTATTTGGTTTCCTTTGTCTATATCACAGTTGTCTTGGGCCCAATTCCAATTATTTTGATCTGTGAGGCTTCTTGTTGGCAACATAAGTGCAGTTGAGGAGGAGCTGTAATGACATAGCAGTGACAGCTAACATTCCTCATTTGATCTAGGTAAATGTCCTTAGAAGTGTTGTTGGAGTCCTTATGCTTATTCCTCTCACACGTCTAAGAAGAAGTTTCTTAAAAGATACTAAAAGTTATGTTTTTCTCCATTAAACTCTGGACAAAGAGCAATGGTGAGCCAGTGTTTGTTAATCCATCATATCATAAAGCAAGAAAATCAATAAACTGAAAAATGCAAAGTACTATGTGCCCACCAAGCCCTCATTTCCAAGGAATCCATTCATCAGGAGATGAAGCTTCACAACAGATTTGTTAGCCTAATTATGATTATAATTTTAACCAACTTGTATGCAATAATTGATCAAAAATCTTCATAACAGGCTTCCCGGAGCAATTCATTAGTTCAGTAAAAGAGTATGAGTAATAGTTGGAGCACACGTGCTTCATAATCATTGCTAGGGGAAAAAGCAGAGCAGCTGCAGTTCACTGTAGATGGCCATCAGAACCAGTTGATTTATCAAAATCAATTGATCTTGGCAGTTTCCATTCTGGGGCTTAGATCACAATTAGAGTTCAGTGCTGCTCACATAGCCAGAACTAAATAATGTTGGCTCGTTTTCCACTACCATAATGGGTTACACTAGATAAATAGAAAATTCAGAATTTGCCCAGCTGCAGATTAAGCCATGCATCTAAATGATCAATACACGGAGTAAAAACATTCTCTGCTCTCCCTCTACAGAAAAATGACAGCTCAATACCTTCTTTCAAACCTGGACCTACTATCCCATCCTAAAATATAGAGCACCATTAGCAATAAAACACCTTTCGGCATACCAGGAGAACAACAGATGGAAAGAATTAAAGTTGAGCTTGCAAAACGACCCATCCCTCCCCTCCCCCTCCCAGTGAAATGGATTATCACTTAGATTCTCCATAGTGTTGCACTTTGGGAAAACCCTCAATCAATTAGTGCATATAATTTTGATTTTTTAGCATCAATCATAGCCATGAACAGCTGCATCACATCAAAATTTCTACCCTTTTCCAATCCACATTCTCACCTTAAAAACTGTGGCCTGATCATTTGGTTTAGTAGCTGCCTCCTTAACAGCACATGCATCCCAGATACACAGATCACATCCATAGCCCACCATCTGTGCTCAGTAGTTATCCTCACCAGCTCCACATCTTTTTGACTTCTGTCTCCAAGCTCAGAGCGGTACTTCACTCTCAGGTATTAGGAGGCAGTCAGAGATGTAAAGAACTTTAGGTCACACACAGGGATGCAGAGCCCAATGACTCCGTGACAGTGGCCTGAGTGGGAGTGTGATTATTTTTTTTTAAATGCAGACTGATGCTGTAAATAACTCAAACTTTTGTTCACATTGCCTACCTTGTCTTGCTTAAGAGGACCAGACTAATGTTCATTTGTTGTTGCCACTAAACTTTTAAGGTCCAAAGCAGGCTCTCCCTTACACTGCCAGGAAGAATGCTCAGCTGAGTATATTATCTGCTTCCAGTATTTCCTCATTCTGGAGACTTTGTGATCTGCCTAAGTACGTTGTCTTGGATGCAATGTCTGTTTTGCAGGGACCAATTAAAGAGCTTGGCATAGAAACAATGAACTTGCTCAAATGCTAGGAAAATCATGGGGCTAAGGGAAAACAGACCTAATCCCCAAATCCCACAGTGAAAAGTTTTTGATTTGCTGCTGAAGTCAGGAGTAAAAGAACCACACTGAGCTCTACTTAGAGGACAGTGCATTGCATCTATTCTACTCCAGGTTAAACAACATTAACTCCCAAGAACTGCCAAGTTTTTTATGACCAAGTGTGTTCATGAACCACAGTGCAATGGAAATAAACTAATATCTGGAATAAACAGAACAAAACTGGAGAGTTGATTTGTACACTGTCGCTCTGCTCTCGGTAATAAATAAGCCCTATTGCCCTTTCCATTGGGCAGAAGCCAATCTGATGAAATATGTGATCATGAGTCCAGGATCAGAGTCACAGCTGCCTCCAGAGTTAATATGGGTTTCAAACCTCCCCTGGCCAACAATAAAAGGAAAACTGGGATTTGTGATGACTGAACAAAAATGAGTTCCTTGCCCTAGCCAGTTTGGTTCAGTGGAGAGAGCATTGGCCTGCGGACTGAAGGGTCCTGGGTTTGTTTCTGGTCAAGGGCACATGCCTGGGTTGTAGGCTTGGTCCCCAGTAGAGGGTGTGCAGGAGGCAGCCAATCAATGATTCTCTCTCATCAATTATGTTTCTATCTCTCTTTCTTCTTCTCTCTCCACTCTCTGAAAAAAAAAAAAAAAAAGAAAAGAAAAAAAAAGAATTCCTCTACTTAAAGGTTTTGAGATCATGTGATTTTTGGGGTGTTTTCAGCATTTCACCCTTTGCAGTTGATTAGTAACTCTTGCCAATTGATTTTCTCATGTGCTCCCCCAAAGTAAAATGTCTTCATGGATGTTTTCCCATATTTAAGGGACCACTATTGCCCACCAGAGGAAGGCCAGGGAGAGATAGCATGGCCAGGGGACAGAGCGCTGAGCTGGGGTCAAGGTGCACTGGGTACTGTGTGATATTAGATGAGCCACTTAATTTTTCTGAACACAGAGTACTCTGAAAGATGATAGGGTTCCCTTGACAATCAGATCCTAGACAGCGAAATTCAACAATGCCTAATCCTTACAGAATATATGACAGAAGTACATTAGTGTTTGTAAATATAAGCTACATGTGTTAACATCAACATGGCATAAATAGAAAATAAATATTCTGTCTTGGTATTAAAAGGTCAGTGTATTATTTTCACCCTCTTCACATTCTATACCAATTTACAGCTTTGCTATTCCTCAGGAATTCTAAGGATGTTGTTATTTAATATTAGCAAGAATTGGACATAATCAAATATTCATGATGTGGTTGTCTTTAGTAGTTTATGAGAAGGTTATCCCTGGCAAAGTGCTTATGGCTCATCATAGCTTAGGGCTTTTCCTCACCTCTACTCTCTCCTTCTCCCCAGAGCCCTATGTCAAAGGCAATGAATGCTTAAATAGGCCTTGTCAGGAAAACTCTTGGTGATCCTGGAAATGGTATTTAA
This sequence comes from Murina feae, assembly GCA_004026665.1. Lineage (NCBI taxonomy): Eukaryota > Metazoa > Chordata > Mammalia > Chiroptera > Vespertilionidae > Murina > Murina feae. The sequence continues at coordinate 16,023 of PVJC01000302.1, forward strand.
CCTTTCCATGGATCAGCATCCAAATTGCAAAGCAAATATGACAGGTGCTGCCTTTGTGAGTTACGACTAAGAAAAGGGATTGTAAAACATTCTGAAAATCCTAAATGCTATAGACAGGTCTAGTAATGTTAATAATTCACCAGCTCATGCCTGGCAGCCATCATTAGATCCTTAAAGCTGGTTGTTTTGTGATAGTCCAGATCATTTCCTGTTGGAAATGGCAAAAACTCTAATGACAAAGACTTTTACCAGCATTGGATGCTTCATATCAGGAGGACTGGATTTTCTCTTGAGTGTGTGAGGTATGTCAGTGCTATAGGAAAATGCTTCTCCTGAGGTTAAGCCAAGGCCATGAACACTTAGTGTGGCTCCTTTCAACAGCACGAAGTTCACAAGAGTCTCTTTATAGCAAGGTTTTCTTTTCTTCGTCTTTTTCTTTAAGTAGGGAAGAAAATAGATTTGGCATAAGCTATATGACAGCCACAATGAGGCTTTTTTTTATGTATGAAAGACATTGACAGTCAGTCTCACCGGGTCTATGTGATTTGAGAATATAGCTTTAAAAATCACATTACAGGCAGCAGTACTGAAGATTAATACAGAGACCACTTACCTTTTTATTATATGGCTTATTAGCACTTAGAAGCTTGATTTATGAAAGAATAAAATTGGATATAGTGTGTCAAAGGATAAAGACTGTTCTATAAAAATTAACAAAAGAAGCTGATACTACACCCCTCAGTTTTAGAAAGGAAAGTTGTTGAGAATTTTCTGCAAAGTGTGGCTATGGGTTACTGGGGAGGTGATCTTCTAGCTATGGCTACTTCAGGAAGAATGAAAGAGAACTTCTTTGGGAAGGTGCTGTCTGTGGGAAGACCACCTTGTAATGGGGTATGGGAGCAAGTGGGAGGCCAATAGAGAGAAAAGAGCATATGGAAAGGTCCTAAGTGAGAGAGGTTGGTATATTTTGTGGCTGGAGCTTTTGCAATAGGATGGAGCATGCCAAAGTGAAGTTTAAGAGATATGCAGTTACATTGTTTTATTAAAGATACAGTTTGTGAAGCAAATCGATAAATCAAGTTATTGTGTCTATATTAAAATTGTGTACATAAATTTTATCACATGATTTATCACATGATTCCATTTCTAAAAATTCGTGCACTGGGGGGGAGGGGTTTCTCAGCACAGCCTGCCCCCTCTCACATACTGAGAGTCCTCAGGGGATGTTCTACTGATGGCTTAGGCATGCTCCTTACTCCCCTTGGAGGAGGCTCTGCCCTTGCCCCCTCCAAACACTGGCTGTGCACCTGCCCAGGTCCCCTCCGATTGCAGGCTCCACTCCATCCCCCTCTGACCTCCGGCTCCACCCCTGCCAAGTCCTTATGCCTCGGCAGGGGACCACTAGCCCCCTCTGATCACCAGCTTTTCCCCTGCCCCCTCCGATCACTGGGTCCACCCCTACCCCTTCCAATTGCTGGCTTCACCCCTGCCCCCTCCAATCACCAGTTTCCCCCCTGCCCAGGTCTAAGGCCTTGGCCGAGGCCTTAGGCCTGTGCAAGGGACCCCAAACCCCCTCTGATCACTGGCTCTGCCCCTGTTCCCTCCAATCACTAGCTCTGCCCCTCGGCCTCCCCTCTGCCTCTCCCACCACCTGCTTGGCCAACAGGCCTGGACCCTTCAGCGGCAGGACTGAGGAGACCGGGCACCACCATCTTGTGGCTATGGGTGCCTCCATCTTTGTGACAGAGTGATGGTGTGATGGTTAATTTGCATATTACTCTTTTATTAGATAGGATGTTTATATCCCAGGATGTATATTTTGTTTTGTTAACATTTATTTTTAAATCATACTTATTCAGTTTCCATGGCATAATTTTTTTTAACCTGCTTTCTAGGAGATTGATTATGTTTTTGTTATTTCTTACTTTTTCTTCTACTAATTTAAGTTTCTTGTTCATTTTCTACTTTATCTACCTTAACATTTTTATGTACCTTCTTAAGATGAAACACTGAACCAATGGAAGGTCTTTTCAAATCCCTAACTCTAAAATCTCCCCACTGTTTTCTTTTTAAATGTTTTAAATTATTTATTTATTTATTTATTTATTTATTTATTTATTTAAATTTTTTTTTATCTACTCATCTGCAGATGGCCACTTACCTAGATTGTTTCTAAGTCTTACCTGTTGTAAATTGTGCTGTTATGAACATAAGGGTGCATATACTCTTTCCTATGAGTGTTTCCAGCTTCTTAGAATATATTCCTAGAAGCAGATGACTGGGTCAAAGGGGAGTTCCACTTTTAATTTTTTGAGGAAACTCCATACTGTTTTCCACAGTGGTTGCACCAGTCTGCATTCCCACCAACACTATACTAGGGTTCCCTTTTCTCCACAATATTGCCAACACTTGTTGGTTGATTTGTTGATGATAGCCATTCTGACAGGTGTGAGGTGATATCTCACTGTCATTTTGATTTGCATCTCTTGGATGATTTGTGACTGAAAATTTTTTCATATGTCTCTTGACCTTCTGTATGTTCATTTTGGAGAAGTGTCTATTTAGGCCCTTTGCCCATTTTTAATTGGATTGTTTGTCTTCTTTTTGTTAAGTTGTATGAGTTCCCTATATATTTTGGTAATTAACCTCTTATCAGATGTATCTTTGGCAAATGTATTCTCTTATGTAGTGGGCTCTCTTATTATTTTGATGATGGTTTCTTTTACAGTGCAGAAGCTTTTTATTTTGAGGTAGTCCCATTTGTTTATTTTCTCTTTAGTTTCCATTGTCCTAAGAGATATATCTGCAAACATATTGCTATGAGAGATGTCTGATATATTTATGGTTTCTTCTAGGACTTTTATAGTTCTACTTCTTACATTTAAGCATTTTATCCATTTTGAGTTTATACTTGTGTATGGTGTAAGTTAGTGGTCTAGTTTCATTTTTTTGCATGTACCTGTCCAATTTTCTCAACACATTTATTGAAGAGACTGTCTCTGCTCCGATGTATGCTCTTGCCTACTTTGTCAAACATTAATTGAGCATAATGGCTTGGGCTGATTTCTGGGTTCTCTGTTCTGTTCCATTGTTCTATTTGTCTGTTCTTGTGCCAGTACCAGGCTGTTTCGAGTATAGTGTCTTTGTATTATAACTTGATATCTGGTATTGTGTTTCTTCCAACTTTTTTCTTCTTTCTCAAGATGGCCGCAGCTGTTCAGGATCTTTTTTGGTTCCATATAAATTTTTGGAGAGTTTGTTCTAGGACTGTGAAATACATCATTGGTATTTTAATAGGGATTGCATTAAATCTATAGATTGCTTTGGGGAGTATGGACATTTTAATGATGTTGATTCTACCAATCCATGAAATGGTATATTCTTCTACTTCTTTATATCTTCCTTTATCTCTTTTTTCAATGTCCTGTAGTTTTCTGAGTATAAGTCTTTTACCTCCTTGTTTACATTTATTCCTAAGTATCCTAAAGTTTTTGTTGCAGTGGTAAATGAGATTGTTTTTTAAGTTTCTCTTTCTAAGAGTTCACTATTGATATATATAAGTGCTATGTATTTTTGGATGCTAATTTTGTATTCTGCTACATTTATAAATTCATTTATTAAATCTAGTAGTTTGTTATGGAGTCTTTAATGTTTGTTATATACAGTATCATGTCATCTGCAAATAATGAGAGTTTTACTTCCTGCTTTCCATTTGGATGCCATGTATTTCTTCTTCTTGTCTGATTACTATGGCCAGGACTTCCAGAACTATGTTGAACAAGAGTGATGAAAGAAGGCTTCCCAGTCTTGTTCCTGTTCTTAAGGAAAATGGCTTTAGTTTTTGCCCATTGAGTATGATGTTAGCTCTAGGTATGTCATATATGGCCTTTATTTTGTTGAGATATATTCTCTCTATTCCCACTTTGCTGAGAATTTTTATCAAAAAAGGGTGTTGGGATGTGAAAAGATGGCTGCCAATGGGAAGGCAGACTGCAAGATAATGAGTGTGTGAGTGACAGAACAAAAGGATAGGGTGTGGACATACAGGAGAGTGTAAATTTGTGGGTGAGCAATAGCTGTACTCCAGGAGACTGGTGGAGACTGCCAGATTGGGCTCCCCTAACCAGGAAGCCTCCACTGCTGCTGAAATCTCTCCCCGAGTGGCTGGCTCTGCCATGGAGACTGAGCCATCTTGAGTGGCTGTTATCGGAAGCGTATGCATCCAGGGACCCTGTAACCGTGACACCCAGGGACCAGCAACAAACCCAGGAACACTGGAACTAAAGTAGCATGAATACTTGGACTCAGATGAGCCCTGCACCTTCTCACAGAAAGGTCAGATTTCTCCTAGATAAAGGTGCAGTTTATAAACCAAGTTGGAAAGAGGAACACGTGTGGAGGAAGTCTGCACACCACAAAGTCTGTGGCCATTTGGACCAGCATGATGCATGAGTGTGGAAGGGGATCCACAGGGCTGCTGGTAGAAGGGAATGTTATGCTCAGATTTCATGATCTCCAAAGACCACCAGGGAGCCGAGTCTGATGCAAAAGCAAAGAGCCTTTATTCGAGCTAGCTTGAGCTCAGTCCCACACACACTCACCAACGCAGCGGCAGGGCAGAGAGAGAGAGAGCGAGTTTCAGAAGAACAAAGGTTTTATAGGGGGTCTAGAAGTAGTGGTGGGGTAATGTGTGTGGCCCCTGTTGATTGGTCGAGGGAAGGGCCAGGGTTTGGTTGCACAGGGGGCAGGATGCAGTTAGCCTAATTTGGACTTGGGTCATTTTCTCTGCATCCCTATTGGTCGGTTTGAAAGGGTTGGGTTTGAACAACTGTTACAACTGTTACATTCTTGTAAAAGGGACAGATCAAAAGGAACAGTTTGGAGTCAGTCTTACACTGCCCTTTCAGGAACTCTAATAATCAGCCCTAGCTGGATTGGGTGCAAAAAGGCAGCCTCAGATTTTGCCAGTGTGCAGGCTGCTTAATGCCAGGGGATAGAGGACGTGCAGAAGAGACATTGGGAGAATTGCACGCAGAGATGGATGGTTGTGAGATCGCGCACTTACTTTGGCTTTTTTTTTTTCTCTTTAAATACTTGCCTTTGATTACTAAACCCAATACATCGGATCACCCCATTGGGGACACTCACAGAGACTCACAGGGGAAAGTTGTTTTTGTGGAACCTGGGAATCAGAGTGGGGAGTAACAATCAAGGAACCAGCTCTGGGGCAGTCGATTCTCCCAAACCAGTATTAAGTGTGATAGGGAAAACAAGGCCTAAATATTGGCTAGAGAGGACTTATAGCCCTGGAGGTCAATCCAGAAACACTGCCACCCAGGGGCTGAATCTCAAATTGACTCTTCTGTAAACACAAACAAAGGCAGTCTGGGAAACAAAGAAATACTGCCTGCTTTAAAACCAGTACCGTAGTTTACAGCATGGAAGAGCAGTGTATCTCAGGGAACTTTAATACTGTCCTGACTACCTGACAGGAGAAAGGTGTGCCAAACAGAAGAGTAGAGGAAGTGAATGACCTTCACTACTGCACATTTTTATTTTTTTTCACCTTTTACTTAAGAAACTAATTTTTTTCTCACTTGATTTTACCGTTTTAATTATTATATTTTTATTTTTAATTAGTACTATTATTACTATTATTGTAACCTTTTCTAAAAGTGTCATTTTATTTTCTCTTTATTTTATTTTGAAATTAATGTTCTGTGTTCTATTTTAATTTTTCCTTTAGCATCTTTTTACTTTATCTCAACTTTACCTTTATGCCAACATTCCATCCCACATTTTCTCCCTTTTGTTGTCCTCATCTCTTACTCCATTCCTGCATTAAATTTTTCCCTATTTCTTCTTTTTACCACCTATTAAAAATTCATTCTAATAGAAACACAAAAACAGCCAGCTATCAAGGGCCTCTGCTCCATGCATCTCATAGATGTTTTCTTTACTCTCTCTCTTTTTAAATTTAGTTGTTTAAGAAACTTGTTATGAATAATCTATTTTTTGAATTTTATATTATAATATAGGAGTTATTTATTTATTTAACAAGAAAGACTGTGTCTAGGAACTACTTCCAGGATAAAATAGTTTAAAAACCATATTATTTCACAAAGGAATGCTATCCTCTAGAATTTGTGTGAAATAAAGAGAAAAAGCCTCTTTTAAAAGGCAGTGGGAAATAAACATATTGAGCAACAATGTGCTAGGCACTATCTCAGCTTTTCTTATATATATGAGCTGTTAACATTATTGAATAATACAAATTATGTTATGTACAAATAACCTTTCAACAAACACAAGTGGAGTTGATATCCAAGTTCAATACAATCTCTCTTTGGTTTCCTAATGAATTGCTCTCTTTGCTTCTTTTATATGGCTCTGATTTATCTACTTATTTTTAAAAGTTTCAGTTCATCTGTATTTTTATTGTATGTTTCTTCAAATACTTTTTATGAGAAAACAAGCTTAATAAATAAAATGAAGATTGTGATAAATGCTCTTGAAGGTAGCTTTGGACCAGGAACATTCTATTACTCTATAGTGAGAGCATAAAAAGTTATCAGATATTCCAAATTCTCATTTCAAGCTAGAGAAAACCTAATTTAAGGTTTGGCTCTTCACAAACATTTCACAAATTCCAAGTTTTGAGGGGCATTTTTCTCTGAGGGAAAAATATAATAATTTATAATAATAATGCTTGATAAAATCTGGTAAAGGGAAAAATCTTAGAGTTTATCTTTGTTCCTTGGAATGTCTTTGTTTCATCTTAAAAACATCTGTGCAAATTTAGTTGTAAAATAAAATATTGGGAAACAAATTCTTTCCATTTTGGATAAAAGTAAGAAATTATAGAATAGTGGAGAGAGCAATAGAATGAGGCTCAGGGGGAATAATCTGGGGTGTTTAGAAAAACCACATACTTTAGAGATGGAAAGACATGGGTTCAAATTCTGAATTGCCAGTTTGCTGGCCACCTAGCCTCGTGTAATTTCCATAACTATTGACTCCAACTTTCTTATTTATATAAAAAATAAAATAACTTACTTGGCTGGGTTGTTCTGAGACAACCTAATTCAGTGTCTGGCACCTGGTAAACTATTCATAGTAGGTGTCATTATTCATATTAACAAATCCTGGTTTAAGTACGCACTCTTGTGTGATCTTGGGCAAATCATTTTGCTTCTTTAATAAAGTTTATAAATTCTTGGCCAAACCTCCTTGGGAAGAATTTTTTGAGATGAATATTGAGAATCATGGCTCTTTTTGGTACATTCATCTCATATAACTCTCAAGAGCACCACAGATAAAGCTTGGCTGTCTGGATTTAAACTGAACGCTGACACACACCAGCCATTCGATGCTAGGCAGGTTGCTTTGCTTTTTGGGTCTCAGTTTCCACATTTGTGTTATGATGATACTAACAGCAGCTATTCCATTGGATTGTTGTAAGAATCATGTAATTGAATGTATGGCAGTGGTTGACTCATTGTCATTACTTAGCAAATATTAGGTATGAATGATACTTGAGTCATTTTCAGAAGAACTAGGGCTGGTATTGGAAAACAGTGTAGTATAGAGGAGAGTGCATGAGCTTTGGCATAAATGAAGTAATGCTCAAGTTTTGATGCTGGTTCCCAGCCTTTCAGAGCTTTTCTGTTCAATGGCAACACTATTGTTTACCTCTTATGGCAATTTTGAGTGGTGAGCAACTTACGAGGGAGTAATTTCATTTTATTGGAACTGGAAAGGACAATGGGGATAGTAATTCAACTAGAAACTCAGACTGACAGCAGCTGTTTGTAATTCAGAGTTCAACTTTAAGCTCTTTAATTCCACTCAGGCATGGACATCTTATTTTTCCACTTTTTCAAGTCGAGGAACCAGGAAGATACTCCCCTTTGAATCTCTCTTCTGGTTCTCATGTTTGAAACAGACAGCTACCAATATTACTAATACTATTAAGGGCTTGATATCTGCCATACACTTGCCATAAGTTACTGTATTGTTTCTTTCCAATGACTTTGATGTTGAGCAGTTCCCTGTTTGACAAATGATTGAACTGAGGCTCAGAAAGATGAAGTGACTGGCTCAGATGACATGACTAATGGGCAATTGAACAGGGACTTAAATGGCCCAGTCCATTGCACCCTGATTCTGCCCCATAAACCAAACATGAAGTGCTTACTGTACCTGCAGGGGCTTGTGCCCATCGTTGAGCCTGCCAGTATAGAAAAAAATGGGATTCTTGAAATTGCCTATATAGCTTGAAGTAGGCAAATTTGCCCTCCAAACTTGAATCTGAGTAGGATTCAAGGCAGGACAGGCTGACTTCTCGCCAGGCAAGTGGACATTTAGCTAGGACAGCAGGTTTTTATTGCTACCTCTGATCTGATAACTCTTTTTACTTTGACCCACTTGAATCTGTTCCCATGTGGTTCTGAAACACATTGAACCAATGGCAAAGTGGTCACCACGGGGTCTACATGTGCCCAGAGCAATCAATGGCAGATGAGATAGTGGAAGTAGACCATACCATACATTTCTGGTTTACGCAGTCAGATGCTCTGGGTTTCCCTCCAGAACAATTCTATTAGGTTCTACCACAGTACACTTGTGATACTATTTTTGGATTCATTTTGTGCATTTGTATTGGGCAGTTGGGTATTTATCTGCTCAATTTGCCTAACAGACACACTGACATTTTTATGTGTAACAGATATGACTGTCATACTCAAGAAGATTGATGCAATTTCAGAACATGGCTTTATGATAAATCTACAAATGGTAGACTCTTTCGGCTGTGTGCAGATTTTTGTAAATACTCAATTAGCAGAAAAGGAAATAATGTGACCTTCATTTTCCACAGAAATATTGGAGTAGAATAATTGGTGGTTCATATTATGTTTTCTGATCTTCAGATCCTCTAATGCAGGTTTGTTACATTATTTTTTAATTTGACTATAGGTATAGTCATGTGTACCCAGACAGGCTTAATGAAGAATACATTATATATACAGGTTTACTTTGTTGTCCCATTCATGGACCCTTAGAAGTAGACTCTAAGGTTATATGTTTATAAATTATGTCATTATCTTATAAATAATAGCATTATTGCATTTTTGTCTTATAAGGATCAATTTACTAAATATAAAGCTTTAAAATATACCACAATACCAAAAACTCTGACTTGACATTTTTTTAAATAATACTGGGAGCCTCAAAGATAGAAGAGATGTGGATCCCTGTTGGCCATTCAAAGATCTGGTTCTGCATTATTTTCTCTTGAATATACATATTATCTCTCTAAATATAATCTATCAACTTCTAGAGAGCTGGGGCTATATTTTTCTTTTTCTTTATGATTTCCTTCCTTTTGTATGCTTTGATTTTTAAAATTTTTCTTTTCCTAGTTCTTAGCTTAGATTAGTGATTTGAGAGTTTTCCTTTTTACTAATGTACACACTTAATGCTATAAATTTGTCTCTTCACACTATTTTACTATATCCTAAAGATTTTTATATATCTTCATTATTATTCGGTTTAATGTATTTTTAAAAAATTATTTCCATGAGACTTATTCTTTGATCAATGGATTATTTAGAAGTATGTTGTTTAGTTTCTAAGAGTTTGGAGATTTTCCTGTTATCTTTTGTTGTTAATTTCCAGTGCAAGTTCCCTGTGGTCAGAGAACATACTGTTAGCTTGTTAGCACTTCCCCAACATAGCACCACAGGTTTGGGGGCTTCAACAACAGAAACTTATTCTCACATTTCAGGAGGCTGCAAGTCAAATGTCAGTACTGGCAGTGTCAGTTTCAGTTTCTCCTGCGGCTTCTCTCCTTAGCTTGCAGACAGCCACCTCTAACATGGCTTTTCCTCTGCACATGTACATTCCTGGCACCTCTTTCTCATAAGAATATCAGTCACATTGGGTTAGGAACTCTTATGATTACATTCAATGTTCATTAATTCTTTAAAGGCCCAATCTCCAAGTATAGTCAGTCACATTGAGGGAGACAGGGCTTCAACATACGACTTTCTGGGGCTTCGACATATGACTTTCTGGAGACACAATTCAGTCTATATAACACTGTAGGTATGATTTCAATCCTTTTAAATTTGTTAAGATTTATTTTATGATCCAGGATATAGACTATCTTGATACATGTTTGGTGGGCACTGGGGAAGAATGTGTGCTTTCTGCTGCTGTTCTTTTGTTCTATGGATATCAGAAGCTTTTACTGATGGTGTTGTTGAGTTCAATATTTTTACTTATTTTCTGCCTATTTTTTTTCTATCAAGTGTTGAGAGAGGGGTGTTGGAGTCTCCAATTATAATTTTTAACTTATTTCTCTTTTCTATTTTCCTTTCCATTCACATATTTTGTGACTCTTCTGTTTGGTGCACACACATTTAGGATCTCCACATCTTCTCAGTGGATCCATCCTTTTCTCTATATCTAATGTCTCTCTGTCTCTGCTTATTTTCTGTGCTCTGAAGTCCATTTCATCTGATATTAGCATAGCCACTCTTATTTTCTTTTGATTAATTGTTATGCCCAGATGCTGTGATCCCCAAAGACCACTAGGGAGCCCGAGTCTGATGCAAAAGCAAAGAGCCTTTATTCAAGCTAGCTCGAGCTCAGTTCCACACACACTCACTGACACAGCGGTAGGGCGGGGAAAGAGAGCGAGTTCCAACAGAACAAAGGTTTTATAGGGGGTCTAGGGGAAGTTGGTGAAGTAATGCTCATGGCCCCTGCTGATTGGCTGCGTAGGGGCTGGGGTCTAATTGGCTAGTGGCTGAATGCAGTGCGGTTAGCTCCCCGCACACCTTGCATTTGACTCTATCATTAATGTTTGTAGGATACATCTTTTTCCATCCTTTAACTTTCACCTTGTCCATGTAATTATATTTGAAGTGAGTTCCTTATAGACACCATATAGTTGTGATACAGAATTTTTGGACTGGAACCCAGATTCTTCTCCACTGGAATTGAAGAATGAATCCATGGATAGAAAGTGGTATAGTGTAGTACCCAGTTGTCGTGATCCCCAAAGACCACGAGTGAGCCCCAAAACCACTGTAAAAACATGAGGGCCTTTATTAGTCGAGTTAACTCAGTCTTCCCGCTTGCCCACCGGCACATTGGCGCGAAGGGACGGGAAGTACAGGTTTGAGGAAAACAAAGGATTTATAGGGCTGGAAGTAGTGGGTGGGGTAACATGTGTGGCCCCTGTTGATTGGTCAAGGGAAGGTCCTGGGCAGGGCATTTCCTCTGCATTCCTATTGGCAGGTCTGTACTCTTGCACCGCCCTTCTGCCCTTACAATAGCAAAGGTGGAAATTTATCTAAGAACAAGTATAGACTCCCACATGGGGAGTGGGAAAAGGTCCCACTGAGTTCCTTTTCCTTATGGCTTATAAAGGCTGCAGATCCTGGTGCTTTGACATCCCCTCTGATTGGTCACTATTCCCTTAGACTGGTTGCTATAGTAACTCCTGGGCTCAAAGGTTGAACTTCACATGGGACATGTGAGTTTCTCCCCCTTCTCCTTCCTTATTGTTTTTCCATTCCCTTTGGGCTTTTTTCTTCTCCCTCTGAATGAAGAGCTTCCATCTCTTTATTTGTAAATATTTGCTGTTCTCAGCTTCCTCATTCTATGGAAATGTACCTGTTGCAGCCTTCCAGCTCCCCTTTCTTTTCTTTTTTTTTTTGTGTGTTCTTTTTTTAATTTAATTACATAAAGTATTACAAAGATTAGTACAAATATCTTTTTTTTCCCCTGCCCTTTCCCCAGCCTCTCCTACCCCCCAGTGATTTGTGTCCATTAGTTATGCTTAAATGCATGCATAAAAGTCATTTGGTTGTTCTATTACCCACCCCCCCCAACCTCCCCTCCGTCCTTGTTGCTTTAATTTGACAGATTGTTTGATACTGCTCTGCCTCTGAATCTGTTTTTGTTCACCGGTTTACAATGGTTATTATTATCCATAGATGAGTGAAGACATGTGGTATTTTTCTTTCATTGACTGGCTTATTTCACTTAGCATTATGTTCTCCAGTTCCATCCATGCTGCTGCAAATGCTAGGAACTCCTTCCTTTTATATCAAAATAAAAAGCTTCTGCACAGCAAAAGAAACCATCAACAAAACAACAAGAAAGCCCACTGTATGTGACAATATATTTGCCAATTATATCTCTGATAAAGATTTAATCTCCAACATTTACAGGGAACTCATACAACTTAACAAAAGGAAGATAAACAACCCAATCACAAAATGGGCAAAGGACCTAAATAGACACTTTTCAAAAGAGGACATAAATAAGGCTGAGAGGCATATGAAAACCAGCTCCCCTTTCTATGGAAATATACCTTCCACTGATCTGTAGCCCGTTGCTTTCCTCCATGGTCCCCTTAATTTCCAAAATTTCTAAAATTTTCTAAACCTGTTCTATTTTACTCCTAAAATTCCTGCTTCAGTTGTTTGTTTGTTTGTTTGTTTTTAATACCACTCTGTCACTTTCTGTCTTTTATTTGGAACATTTGGACCATTTACATTTAAAGTAGAAAGAATAATGCCTCCACACAGATGTCCACATACTAATCCCCAAAACCTGTGAATGTGTTACCTTACACGGCAAAGGGAATTAAGGTATCAGATGTAATTAAAGGTGTTAATCAACTGGCTTCGGATACTTCAATTATCTGAGTGCTAATAATGTAAACACATGGGTCCTTAAAAGTGGAAGAGGAGGCAGAAGGACTCAGAGTCATGCACAGTGAGAAGGATGTGACTTACCATGAAGATGGAGGAGTGAACCACAAGCAAAGGAATGCAAGCAGCCTCTGGAAGCTGAAAAAGGCAAGGCAGTGGATCCTACACAATCTAAAGAAAAGAATGAAGACTTGCTGACTCCGTGCTTTTAGTCTAGTGTGAAACCTATGTGAGGATCTGACCTACAGAACTGTAACAATGAATTTCTGTTGTTAACGATGCCAAGTTTGTGGTAATTTGTTATAGAAAAAAAAAATTAATACAGTGTTTAATGTAATTATTGATATGTTAGGTTTTCTTTTTAATATTTGTTCTTTGTTCTCTGTTTTTCATTTGTTCTATTATCCCTGACTTCTGTGTCTTATTAAACATTTTAAAAATTACATTTTATTTATGTATAGTGTTTATGAGTACATCATATTGTCTAGCTGTTTTTAGCGATTGCTCTAGGCATTGCATTATGTAACATAACTTCTCACAGTTCACTGCTGTTGTCATTTTACCATCCCCCATTTATAATGTCTTAACTATGTCCTCTACATTCATTTGGAACCACATTAGATATTGTAGTCATTTTTCCTTCAACAGTTGAACATATTAGAAAACTTAAGAGAAGGAAAAGCTATTGCATTTACTATATTTTTGCTTAATTGTGTTTTATTTCCCTATTATGAGGTTCCAATGTTCCTTCTTTCATCATTTTCCTTCTGTTTAGAGATGCTCTTATAGCCATTCTTTTAGTGTAGGTCAGCTGTGGACAAATTCTCTCAGTTTTATTTCATTTGATGATACCTCATTTCTGAAGGACATTTGCTCTGGGCATAGGATTCTAGGCTGACAATTCTTTTCTTTTGGCACTTGAAAATACTGTGCCTCGCCCTAGCTGGTTTTGCTCAGTAGATAGAGTGTCAGTCTGTGGACTGAAGGGTCCCAGGTTTGATTCTGGTCAAGGGCACATGCCTGTATTGTGGGCTTGACCCTCAGTAGAGGATGTGCAGAAGGCAGCCGATCAATGAGTCTCTCTCATCATTAATGTTTCTCTTTCCCTCTCTCTTCCTCTCTGAAATCAATAAAAATGTGTATGTGTGTGTGTTTTTAAAAATAAAAATACTGTACCTCTTCCTCTGGTCCTGTGGTTTCCCAAAAGAAATCTGCTGTCTTTGTAATTAGTTTTCACATAGGTAAGGTATTGTTTTTCCCTGACTACTTTCAAGATTTTTTCTTTGTCTTTAATTTTCAGAAGTTTAATGCTGTGTTTCTGCATAGATTTTTTAGGTTATCCTGTTTGGGTTTTCCCAGTTTTTTGAATCTGTAAGTTTATGACTCTTGCCAAATATAAAAGTTTAAAGCCATTATGCCATTATTTCTTTGGGTATTTTTTTAGCTCTGCCTTCTTTCTCCTCTCCTTTGGGCCTCTGGTGACTCAAATGTTAAAATCTTCTGTAATAGTGCCCTAGGCCTGAGGATCTGTTGATTTAATTTTTATAGTCTTTTTTTATTTTTTTTACTTTTTTTCAGATTGGGTAAGTTCTGTTGTTCTAGCTTCTGTTCCTCTGGTTCTTCCTCTTGCCCCTCCATTCTGCTGCTTAGATAATTCACTTTTTAAATTTTGATTATTTTTCAGTTATAAAATTTCCATTTGGTTCTTCTTTATATCTTCTATTTCTTTGCTAAAATTTTCTACTTTTTGCTGAGGCTTTAACTTTTAAAACTTTTGTTTTAGTGGTGTACAATATTGCTTATTAAAACATTTCTATCAAAGGTGCTTCTAAATCCTTGTTTCATCATTATCATATTACCACTGGCCAATCAAAAGTACACAAAATGTACCTTTATTTGCATCTTTATCAACAGATCCAAACTATTCATAATTGAAGTCTTCATTTGCATTAAGTGGACGTTGGTGGGAAATTTGGGTGGGAACTTTTTCTATAAAAGATGATCTCTCCTTTATCTTAAAGGGGCACATTTTCAGTTTCCCGTTTTGGAAACTATTTAATTGAATAAAGCTTTTCCTTTTCTCTCTAGTACTACTTAGTGAATTGTTAAAAAAAAAAAAAAGAATGGTTAAATTCACATCTATGTTGTGCAATCTAACTTTGTCAATTACAAAGAGAAAGGAAGGTTGAAGTACTTGGACCCTTCTTTCCATCAGCCTTCAGCTTTGTTTGCATGTATCAGTCACCCTGAACACTGAACAAAGCTTTAGAAATTGTATTTCATTTTACTGCAATAGCAAATTAACATGAGGAATCTGATACCAGCAGCACTTGGAACACAAAAGAACAATATTTATGCCAAAAAAATGCATGATGAGACATCTGTCTACTGAAACTACAAAATTTTATATGTTGGAAGGGGACCTCATGCAAATTGAAAGAATTGACTTACTCACACATTGGACTGTTATCAGGACTGGCTCTTTTACTTGTCTATTTCAGCCCTTGGCTACTTTACTAAATGCAGATGCTGAGTGATGCTTGAGATGTGGAATGGGCATGCCGAGTCTTTCTCAGCAAGGGTCACAACTGCATTTTTGCAGACCTGGCTACATTAGCTGGTGTCTTATCTGCTCATTTGCATCTTCCCTTAGAAAGAATTGCTGATCTGTGAATAGCTCAAAGGGAGAGCTGGAATTATGATTTTCTTAATTTGTTTTGACATGGGATTTATCTTATCCTATCTAATAAAGGGGGGTATGCAAATTGACCATCACACTGTAACAAGATGGCTGCACCCACAGTGGAGGCAGGGGTTCTGTAACACAAGATGGCTGCACCCACAGTGTAGGCCGAGTTCCTATAATGAGCCTTAATGAGCAATCAACAGGGACCTGAGGCTGTGTGCCACTGGGCTGGGGCAGGGGGACTGAGGCTTGGCAGGAGACCTCAGGTTGTGACCCTGCCCATGCACCAGGCCAGGGGAACTAAGATGTGTCCCCCGCCCCAGGAGCCAGGCTGGGGCACCTCAGGCTGTGACCCCTGACTGGAAGAGCTTGATGGAGGACCTCAGGCTGCACCCTCTGACCCAGCACTGGGCCGGGGGACCTCAGGCCATGCCCCCCGCCCTGGCTCCAGGTCAGGGGACTTGAGGCCACACCCAATGCCCCAGCACCAGGCTGTGGGACCTGAGACTGCACCCTCTGCCCAGTGGAGCTTGACAGGGGACCTCAGACCATGCCCCCTGCCCAGTGTGGCTTGACAGAATACATAAGGCCACGCCCCCGCCCCAGTGCTGGGCTAGGGGCATCAGGCCATGCCCCCTGCCCTGGCACTGGGCCAGAGGACCTGAGGCCATGACTTCTGCCCTAGTGCCAGGCTGAGGGACCTGAGGCCATGCCCCCTGCCATGTGGGGCTTGACGGGGGAACTTGGGCCATGCCTCCCAGTGGGGCTTGATGGGGGTGGGACCAACTAGGTCTGGATCTAGCCCAATGAGGCTGGGGCCAGCTGGGCCTGGGTCTTGTGTGATTTTGAGGTGCATGTGGGTAAGATGTGACTTGACTTTGGTTCCCGTGGCATGCCTCAAACTGACAAGAGGAAGATTTTCATGTGCATTTCACTAATTTTCTTTTATTGCTGACACTTATATTATAGAGAAAGAGCAAATAGCAATATTAAAACATCTCGTCTAATTAATTCCCTTTTAATGTGCATGAATTTCATGTACTGGATCACTAGTCCTATATAATAAATAGCTAATATGCAAGTGGTTGTCACACCCTCACATCATCATGCCTTCACACCATTATGCCATAACTGCTCACTCAACACTGGAAACCAGCCAGGCACAAATGAGCTTGCGAGAGAGGAATGGGTACCAGCCAGGCACAAATGAGCTCTCAAGAGAGAAATGGGCACCAGCCAGGCTGCGGTCTGCGAGAAGGACAAGCCGCCTGCCCCGTGGTTCCAGGTGCCAGCGGCTGCGCCTGTGCCTACAGCCCAGGAGAGGGACAAGCCACATGCCCCATGGTCCCCATGGTCCTGGGTGTCAGCACCTGTGCCTGTGGCCCAGGAAAGGGACAAGCTGCCTGCCCTGCAGTCCCAGGCACTTGTGGCTGCGGCCTGAATGAAGCTGCCTGCCCATGAACCTGAGGCCAGCTTGGGTGAAGTAGGCCCGGGTCCTGGATGCCTGTAGCCAGCCAGAGGGAGGGAAGCTCATGTCTCGGGAGCTGTGACTGGCCAGAGAAGGGAATCCTGGGTCTGGATGTGGGGCGAGGCAGAAGCAGTTAGGGGTGACCAGGCCAGCAGGGGAGCAGTTAAGGACAATCAGGCAGGCAGGCAGAGATGGTTAGGGGTGATCAGGCAGGCAGGTAGGCTAGTGTTAGGAACCAGTGATCCCAGATTGGGAGAGGTAGTCGGACATTCCCCAAGGGGTCCTGTATTGCGTGGGGAGAATGCAGGCTGGGCTGAAGGACTCTCCCTGTCCCCCATGCACTAATTTGATGCACTGGGCCTCTAGTTGTTAATAATTCTAAAATACCACATGGACAGGAGCATTTTGTTGAAGAAAATTAAAGGCATAAATATTTGAGTCTTCAATCTGGCCACCGACTTTGAGTCTGGTGAACATCTAGCTTAAGAGTATAAGAAAAAATACTATTAAAAAAAATAACAAATCTTCATTTCTTTCATTCCAATTTTTCTGTTGTGCTCAATAATCTTTTCTTAAATAAAATATTTTATTATTTTTATTTTTAACTAGGAGCCTGGTGCATGAAATTCATGCACTGAGGGAAGGGGGGTATTCAGCCCATCCTACCCCCTCTCACATATTGGGACCCCTCAAGGGATGTCCTACTGATGGCTTACGCCTGCTCCCTGCTCCCCATGGGGAGCGGATCTAAGCTGCAGTCTGGTTTCCCTTTGTGGGAGGTGACCAGGCTAATCAGGGGAAGCCACCAACCCCATTACTCTGCTGCTACAGCCACTGCCAGTCATTGCAGCCATCAAGATGTTTTCATTAACACAGACTACAGTCCCTTCATCATGAAAAAATGACAACTTTTTTAAGGCATTTTTAAGATGTGTCTTTCATAGGATATGACATTTCTTTCTTTCTTTCTTTTATATCCTTACCTGAGGATATGTTTCCATTGATTTTTAGAGAATGTGGAAGAGAAGGGAAAGACAGAGAGAAACATCAAAGTGAGAAGAACACTTCAATTGGTTGCCTATTCCATGATCCCTGACCTGGGCCCCCGCCAGGGAGGATCCTGCAACCTGGTCAGAATTGAACCCAGACCCTGAAGTCAGCAGGCTGAGGGATTATGCACTGAGCCAAACCAGCTAGAGCAGGATATGACATTTCTTAGTCCTCCAGCAGTGGACCTTCATTTTTTTTCTCCAGAAGTGTGGTGGAAAAACCCTAGGTGCCTTTTTGGATTCTTATTACCCAAGTTAAGAATATTACCAGTGGCATACAGGGAGCTTAGTCAATGAGTGTAAGAAAAGGTGTTTCCTTTGTAGTTCACTCCCATAACTGGCTCCATCCCTGCCCTCCAATCCCAGCTCCACCCCTATCCAGGCCTGTAGCCTCTGGCCTAGGATGCAGGCCTGGGCAGAAGACCCCCCAATCCCCATGATTGCGAACTCTGCCCCTTCCCAGGTTCCTGCCATTGATGGCTCTGCCTCTCGCCCCCCCCCACCTCCCCCACCACTTGCCTGGCTAACAGGCCTGGCTCCTTCAGTTGCAGGGCAGAGACGGACTGGGTGCCGCCATCTTAGTTGAGTTAATTTGCATATTTGCTCCTGATTGGTTGGTGGGCATGGCCTGTGAGCGTGGCTTATGGGTGTAATGGAGTGAGGGTCAATTTGCATATTACTCTTTTATTAGATTAGATTATAGTTGATGTACATTGTTACATTAGTTTTAGGTGTGCATCCCAGTGGTTAGACATTATATAACTTAATAAGTCATCTTCCCAATAAATCTAGTACCCATCTGACACCATACATAGTTATTAGAATACTAGAGGCCTGGTGCACAAAAATTTTTGCACTCTGGAGGTCCCTCAGTCTGGCCTGTGCCCTCTCGCAGTCTGAGACCCCTCTGGGGATGTCCACCTGCTGACGTGCCTGGTCAGCCTGGGTGAGGGGCTGATGGCTGTTTGCAGGCTGGCCAAGCTCCTCAGTGTGAACCCTCACCCCATTGGAATGTGGCCAGCCTGGGTGACGGGCTGAGGGTTGTTTTCAGGCTGTCCACAGCCCTTCAGGTTTTGGGTCCCTATTTGGGTACCTGGCCAGCCTGTGTGAGGGGCTGATGGCTGTTTGCAGACTGGCCAAGCCCCCAGTGGGGTCCCTCACCCCATTGGGGTGTGGCCAACATGGGTGACGGTCTAAAGGCTGTTTTCAGGCTTTCAGGCTGCCCACAGCTCCCATTGACCCAACGTCCCAGGAAGGCTGGCTGGAAGCAGGTTTCTGGGGTTTATTTATCTTCTATAATTAATACACTGTTCCTTTAAGCTGAGGCCTAGGCAGGTAACACAGCCTTTTGTTGGCTTCAACTCTGTGGCTTCTATAATTGAGACAATGTTGCAAATATGTTGTTGCCTGGAGCTGAGAGAAGCCCAGGCTGCCAGCAAACAGTTTTACTCCTGGTGCAACGGAAGCCTGCTGTTTACTCAGCTCCATCAGTGCCGGCCTCCATCTTGGCTGGGTTAATTTGCATATAGTCACTCTGATTGGCTGGTGGGTGTGGCTTAGGTGTCTCAAAGAAATGGTCAATTTCAATATTATGCTTTTATTAGATTAATTGACTATATTCCCTATGCTGTACTTTACATCCTCATGACTATTCTGTAACAACCAATTTGTACTTCTTAATCCCCTCACTTTTTTTGCATGTACCCAAACCCTCTCACATCTGTCAAGTGTCAAAATGTTCTCTGTATCTATGAATCTGCTTGCTCGTCTACTTTGCTTTTATATTCAATTGTTTAAAGATACACATTTATTGCCATTTTATTGTTCATTTTTTATTGTTCATATTTTTGATCTTCTTTTTAAAGAAGACTCTAACATTTCATATAATACTGGTTTGGGAATGATGAACTATTTCAGGTTTTTTCTTGTTTGGGAAGCTCTTTATTTTCATTTCATTCTAAATGATAGCTTTGCTGTGTAGAGTAAGCTTGGTTGTAGGTCCTTGCTTTTCATCACTTTGAATACTTCTCGCCGATCCCTTCTGGCCTGTAAAGCTTCTGTTAAGAAATTAACTGAGTCTTATGGGAGCTCCCTTGTAGGTAACTGACTGCTTTTCTCTTGCTGCTTTTAAGATTATCTCTTTATCTTTAACCTTTTGCATTTTAATTGTGATGTTTCTTGTTATGGGCCTCTTTGGGTTCATCTTGTTTGGGACTCTGTGCTTCCTGGACTTGTATGTCTATTTCCTTCATCAAACTAGAGAAATTTTCTGACATTATTTTTTCAAGTAGGTTTTTAATTCTTTGCTCCCTTCTCTGTCACTCCCATGATGTGAATGTTGATACACTTGAAGTTGACCCAGAGGCTACTTACACTATTTATTGCCTTTTGAATTTATTTTGCTGTTCTGATTGGGTGTTTTTTGCTACCTTATATTCCAAATTGCTGATTTGATTCTCAGCTTCATCTACTCTACTGTTGATTCCCTGTAAATTATTCTTTATTTTAGTTAGTATATGCTCCATTTCTGACTGTTTCTTATTTTATGCTGTTGAGGTTTTCATTAAGTTCATTGAGTAATCTTAAAAACAATGTTTTGAACTCTGCATATAGTAGATTGCTTGTCTCCATTTTATTTAGTTATTTTTCTGGAGTTTTGTCCTGCTGTTTCATTTGAGACATGTTTCTTTGTCTCCTCATTTTGGCTGCCTCCCTGTGTTTGTTTCTATGTATTAGGTAGAGCTTCTATGTCTGTCTTTCAGGCTTGGTAGTGTGGCTTAATGTAGTAGAGTCCAGTGGCACAACCTCCCCCATCATCCAAGCTGGGTACTTTGAGGTGCTACTCCCTCCTTGTGTGGAATAGATACTCCCCTATTGTAGTTCAGCCTTGATTGCTGTTGGCACATCAATGGGAGGGATTTATCTCTAGGCCGATCAACTGCAAGGGCTGGCTATGACTACTGACCACAAACCTCTAACCATTGTGAGAATCAGCTGTGCAGGGGCCTATTGCTTAGAAGAGGACTTATTTCAGCAGGGCTCTTATGCCTATTGAGTCCATCCCTTGAGTGTGGCACTTGTGGAGGTGGTTGGGTGGTGTTTTCATGTATCTCAAGTTGTTTACTGGGTGTTCTGGCTCTGGGGCCTCCCTGGAGGTGCAAACCAAGGTTAGCTCTGCCTATGTTCTTCCTGGAGCCCCCCTGAATAAGCTATAAAGTGGTCTGAAGATGACTGCTTCTTGTGTTGGCCTTGGAGATATTCCAAGCTATGAACCAAGGCCAGCTGCTGCTAGTGCCAGGCCCAGGGCCATTTAGTGAGAAGGTATGGGGCTCACTGAGGTCAGATATTGCTTATTTGAGAGTTTGAGGGAAATCTGAAGCATGAGCCAAGACAGATGAGCTCAACATTCTTAACTAGCTGTGCTTAGTCAAATCCTGGGTCTTATCTATGAAATGTGAAGAAAAAAATGAAGAAACTGAAGCCTGAAGGAGAATCTTTAGTATTTTTTAGCATCTGTGCCTTTGGCCTCCATCCATTTATTCTTGGTTATATGTAGGTTTCTGCTGGGTTTCCAGTAATAAGTAGGGTCTAACATTTCCAAAGCTTATTTCTGAGGCCAGTCTTCTTTCTTTCTTTTTAAAAAATATAGTTTTATTAATTTCAGAGAGAAAGGGAGAGGGTGAGAGAGATAGAAACACCAATGATGAGAGAGAATTATTGATTAGCTGCCTCCTGCATGCCCCTTACTGAGGAACGAGTTGCAACTCAGACATGTGACCTGACCAGGAATCGAACCAGGGCCTCCTGTTTCATAGGTCCATGCTCAACCACTGAGCCATGTCAGCCAAGCTCAGTCTTTTTTGTGCAGACTGTTTATCTCATTCATCACATTAACAAACTGCTGGAATGAGAAAAAAACTGACCTGCACAGAGGGAAATCTCATAATTCATGTTAGCACATGAGACAAGTTTGCAACATTGCCATCTCTACCAAAAAGAGAAAAAAGCACACATACTCAAACAAAAAGTAAACCAAAGAAGCCCCAAAGCAACCAAATAATCAAAAATACATTCTATGGATTTTGCAGAATTTCCAAGTTGTCTGACTGTCCCTCAGTCAGAATGATTTGCTTACCAAAAATTGTAGAGAGACAAGCAGTTGGTAGGATTTACCTTCCTTTTTCCCCTTTATTTCATGGAGAACCAGGGCTTGCAAAAAAAAGCACACAAACAAAACTGTATGCATTATTTAAAGGAAGGCAGATTGGAAATGCAAGCCATCACTAAGTCCTAAAACATGAAATCCTGAGTGGTGGCTTAGAAATTTGTTCCCTCCTATGTAATCTGACTTGATAAAGCTGGACTGGCGAGAATCTCAGGTCTAATGTGGTGTGTTTACAAAGTTACAGGTCATTTCTTTTACTTTCCTAAATGCATTTTTCAAATTGGTTTAGTTGATCCAGCTGCCTTAGCTGAATATATTGAAAGCATAAATGTCCTAAATATGACAGATAGCAGCTGGTGTTGAAAAACTGACATTCCATTGGCACTACCTCCACAGTGAAGTTGTGCTTCACAAAAGCCACACACTCTGAAATATTTGCTTTGTGATAAGCTTTAACATGAAGTCTGTCCTGATGGTAACATTGAGAAAGTACATGCTACCATCTTCAGTTTTCAAGTTATACATTTTTTCAAGAAAGCAAACTGAGAGATGCTATATACATTTATAAATTCAGGTTCAATGTTTTCTACAAGAATTTAACAGATATTTTCATTGTCTTCTCCATATAGCACAATGTGGATTCTATTCCTATTATCATAAACTATGTACATTTGGATTTGTTTTATCATTTGGGGTCTGATGAATGTATTATTTCCATGTGGGTAGATAATATGACAATATATAATGTTAAGTGGGTCTCTGAAAAGGAAATCGAATTTATAAAAATTATCTAATCCATGTGGATATTTACCAGCTCATCACATTGCTCTTCTAATCCAAGCTTTTTCTTAAATATAGTCTTTGCAATTTAAACTCTACCACATGCTGCCACTGCCATTACAGAGATACATTAGATGGATAGAATGATGCTGCCTTCTTTATGTCTGGAGAAAATAATTACTTCCCCCATTCTCTCTAATCGTGTTTTTACTAGAGGCCCGGTGCACAAAAATTTTTTCACTTAGGTGGGTCCCTCAGCCCAGCTTGTGCCCTCTCGCAGTCTGGGACCCCTAGGGAGATGTCCACCTGCTGGTTTATGCCCGCTCCCCAGGTGATCGGGCCTAAGCTGGCAGTCAGACATTTCTCTGGCAGCCCAAGAGTCCTTGGGGGATGTCCACTTGCCAGCAGGGAGCAGGCCTAAGCTGCAGTTGGAAATCCTTAGTGCTGCTGAGGAGGCAGGAAAGTCTCCCACTACCACTGCTGTATTGGTAGCCATCAGCCTGGCTTGTAGTTGAGCAGAGCTCCCCCTGTGGGAGTGTATTTACCACCAGGGGCAGTTCCTGCATTGAGCATCTGGTGGTCAGTGTATGTCATAGAGACCAATCATTCCCCGTTGTTCTGCTGTTAGGGTCAATTTGCATATTACCCTTTTATTATCTAGAATAGAGGCCTGGTGCCTGGGTGGAGCCAGCTGCTTTGCCCTGAAGGGTGTCCCAGATCAAGGTGGGGGTATTCCTGAGGTGCCTGGCCAGCCTGGATGAATGGCTGACAGCTGTTTGCAGGCTTGCCATAGTCCCTTCAAGGTGGGGGTCTTTCTTGGGGTACCTGGTCAGCCTGGGTTAGGGCTTGATGGCTGTTTTCAGGCTGGCCACAGCACCTTCAGGGCAGGTGTTCCTCCCCTGGAGTGCCTGGCCAGCCTGGGTGAGGGGCTGATGGCTGTTTGCAGACTTGCCAAGCCCCCCAGCAGAGACCCTCACCCCATGAGGGTGGGGCCAGCCTGGGTGAGGGACTGATGGCTGTGTGCAGGCTGGCACAGCCCCCAGCGAAGCTGGCTAGAAGCAGATATCTGGGGTTTATTTATCTTCTATAATTGAAACTTTGTTGCCTTGAACAGAGGCCACAGCCAGCCTAGGCAGGCTGGAAGTTTAGCTTTCTCCATAGCCAGGACAAGAAAGTCTCCTGTTTGCCCTAGCTCTGTGGCCGCCGGCGCCATCTTGGCTAGGTTAATTTGCATATAGTCACTCTGATTGGCTGGTCGCCATGGCTTAGGTGTAGCAGAGTGATGTCTAATTTGCATATTACTCTTTTATTAAATTAGATAGTTTTTTTTTCAAAATATTGCATAATTGACATTAAAAGGGAAAAAGATTGCACATTTCATTTAATGAGTAATAAAAAGCAGGGTTCTCATTTTCCATTTAAACCTATGTGGAATACATTTTACTATAAGATATTTTATTATGGTCCCCAGGTCTCAGACAATTCCAGTGGACTCTGGCTGCTTGAGGTCTGTATGTTTCAATAATTGAAAATAGATGCAGTGGACTTTGACCTATTTTACTTTCAGTGGCTCCAACTTGAAATCTAATTTTTAGTCTTCCATGAGATGAGATTTTAAAAGCCACTATTTCAAGTAAAATAAAAAAAGAAAATAAAACTCATGCTTTATCTCCCCCCATCACTATTTACCTTTAATGGTTCTCCCATTAAAATATTAGAAAAGGGGTGATAATGATATTGTCTGACACACCTTGTTTAGTTATTTCACCAGTTTTCTGCTTTAAAGTATATATGTATGAAAGCTGGCCCAATTCAAACCTTCAGATCTCTTGCATTGGGCCACTGGTGTGTCCAACATCATTCATATAAACTAAAGGCCTGGTGCTTGAATTTGTGCATGGGTGGAGTCCCTCAGCCTGGCCAGCAATTGAGGCCTATCTGGGCTTCCAGTCAGCCTAGGGGAGGGACCGCAGGAGGTTGGCCAGCTGGCGAGGGGGGCAGGGGCTATGGGAGATTGGCCAGCCCCAGGGGTAGGAGGGGCCGTGGAAGTTGGATGCGGGGAGAGGACATGGGAGGTTGACTGTGGGAGCACACTGACCACCAGGGGACAGCTCCAGCACTGAGCGTCTGCCCCCTCATGATAAGTATGCATCATAGCGACTGGTTGACCGGTCATTCTGGTTCTGGTCATTTGGTCGTAATAGTTGCTTAGGCTTTATATATATACTAGGGGCCTGGTGCACAAAAATTTGTGCACTTGGTAGGTCCCTCAGTCTGGCCTGTGCCCTCTCACCCCTCTGGGGATGTCCACCTGCTGGCCAGCCTGGGTGAGGGGCTGATGGCTACTTGAAGGCTGGCCAAGACCCCAGTGGGGACCCTGACCCCATTGGGGTATGGCCAGCCTGGGTGAGGGGCTGAGGGCCGTTTTCAGGCTTTCAGGCTGTCCACAGTCCCTTCAAGTTTTGGGTCCCTACTGGGGTACCTGGCCAGCCTGGGTGAGGAGTTGATGGCGGTTTGCAGGCTGGCCACAGTCCCTTCAGAATTTGGGTCCCTACTGGGTTACCTGGCCAGCCTGGGTGAGGGGCTGATGGCTGTCTGCAGGCTGGCCAAGCCTCCCAGTGGGATCCCTCACTCCACTGGGCTGTGACCAGCATCGGTGATGGGCTGAGGGGCGTTTTCAGGCTTTTAGGCTGCCCATAGCTCCCATTGACCCAATGTCCCAGCAAGGCTGGCTGGAAGCAGGTTTCTGGGGTTTATCTTCTATAATTAATACACTGTTCCTTTAAGCCCAGCCTAGGCAGGTAACAGAGCCTCCTGTCTGCTTCAGCTCTGTGGCTTCTATAATTGAGACACTGTTGCCTTAGTAGACTCTAGGCAGGACTGCTGTTTGCTTTAGCTTGGGGCTTCTATAATTGAGACAATGTTGCAAATATGTTGTTACCTGGAGCCGGGAGAAACCCAGGCTGTTGGCAAACAGTTTTACTCCTGCTGCAACGGAAGCTGCCTGTTTACTCAGCTTCATGAGTGCTGGCCTCCTTCTTGGCTGGGTTAATTTGCATATAGTTGCTCTGATTGACTGGTGAGCGTGGCTTAGGCGTCCCAAAGAAATGGTCAATTTCAATATTATGCTTTTATTAGATAAGATAGACTAGAGGCCCAGTGTATTAAATTTGTCACTTGGGAGGTTCCCTCAGCCCAACCTGTGCCCTCCCACAGTCTGGGAGCCTTCAGGGGATATCCTTAGCACGGCCACAGAGGTGGGAGAGGCTCCTGCCACCGCTGCTGCACTCACAAACTATGAGCCCGGCTTCTGGCTGAGTTGTGCTTCCCCTGTGTGAACACACTGACCACCAGGGGGCAGCTTCTGCATTGAGCATCTTCCCCCTGACGGTCAGTGTTTGTCATAGTGACCTGTCATTCTGCCATTCAGTTGATTTGCATATTAGCCTGATATTATATAGAATGGGAAGACCCCAAACTAGGAATAGCTAAAGTAAACTATTTTAAACACAATAAAAAGGTAACTACTCCTTTCATTTGGAAATGTAATAAAATTGTAGATAAGATAAAAATCAATTTGGAACTTTCCCTTCAGTTGTTAAGAACCTGAACACTCTCAATTTTGGCTATGTAGACCTTAGTTCTAAGCTATGAGGTGGAGGAATAGAATGTTTTTATGTTTGTTTACTCATTTATTCATTTATTTATTTATTTTTAAATAAGAACAGATTCACAAAATTTTTCATCTGTCAATTTGAGGCCAGAAACTCAAGAATTTAATGTTTCTATTGCATTCTAAGACAGTTTAGAAAACACATTTCATTTATCATTAGGATTTATTTGATGAAAGTCAACTTATTTTCAAAATATTTTAGATGATCAGCCTTAAAATTTAATTAGAAATTAATAACCTTTATTAATTTAGTCACTCAATCTATACATAATCCATGTAATGTACTGACAATTCTAATTTTTTCAGATGTGTTATTTTAAGTCTTCATAATTGACACTCAATCACAGATGCTAATTCCATAAAGGAGGGCCAACAGGAAAACCTGTTTGGAGATTTGTGTATACAGGAGGGGCAGCAGTGGGGAGTGATTTTTGCTGAGTGTCCAGTATGCACTGAGTACACTAAGCAATTATACAGGTCTCATTTTGTACATGAAGTTGTATGTTTGGAAAGCATATTATACCGCAACAGTTGTGGCTTATGCCCAATTTTAATTTATCAGCTCTGACTACTGGTTTCCTTAGAGTTGCTTGTAGTAAAATAACAGAGTAGGAAGCCATGAGGACTTTCCTATAGATCAATAGAAGTATTTAATTATAGGATCTTGGAGCTGTTAGGGATTTTAGAGCTCATCAAATTCAATCCCTTAATTTTATGGAAGAGAAAGTAGGACTCAAGGAGGTTCAGTAACTTGCTCAAAGTCCCTGCCATAAAGTTATGGGCTCATCGTACTTCTGGACCATTTCCATGCACTTCAAAGTGTCACTTCTGTGATGTGTGGATGGACTTTCTTAGACCTCATATGTTGGAGCAGATGGAGTCCCTTACCTGGTTCATTTTATTTTTGAATGTCTACTTTTCTTTCAGTGCCATCCTGTTCCATTTCCTATAGTGGCATCTGGATCTTTGCAAGTATATTTCTGTAGCTTGTCAGGCTTGGGGAGTCTGAGAAACCAAACCAGAAGTCTGACATTTTCTGGCTCTAGTGAAAGCAAATTAGGACTTATGAGGAAGCTCAGCCACAAAACTGATCGAAAGACTAAGCCTAAACATACACGTCTTCTCATGTATTTCACAATTAATTATTTTGTGCCTGCATTCTCTATTCAATTTTATAAGCATCTTTATTCAAGCAAGAGATAGAAGACTGTAGTTTATGACAGGATCAAAGCATTTATTCCTTAATTTCCTTGAGCTGTAGTATGAATCCCTTGACATTGGTGAATTTGTTCATAAAAACATGTTTGTTAGAGAAAAAGAAATCAGCAGTATCCAGGCAGTGAAACACTCATCCTGTGTATGTGTATCAGGGTATGATAAATGATTATTTCCACACATTCATATTTTCTTTGGCTGCCTCTGAGATATTATTTAAGAAGCTCCTTCAATTCATTTTGAAAATAATTTTCCT
This sequence comes from Murina feae, assembly GCA_004026665.1. NCBI lineage: Eukaryota > Metazoa > Chordata > Mammalia > Chiroptera > Vespertilionidae > Murina > Murina feae. The sequence goes on from PVJC01000302.1 coordinate 44,046, forward strand.
TGGACTCTTTAACAACTATATTTTATAATTTTTACTTCAACAAATATGAACATTAAAGATATCTTAAATAGATTTTTAAAATATTTGTTATAATAAATGGAAACCTTTCTGGTTTCCAACTTCCATTTTCATGAAGTCCTTCTCTTAGTGACGGTGATAGGCATGTTTTTGCCATTACAGGGTTACATGTTTCCACCTTTACATTACATAATAGTCGGGCTGCCCTCTAAAGTGTGTGTGGGTACACTCAGAACTGGTTTTGGCTGACACGAATTAATTAGACTTGTAAATTATTGCATAACTCTTCCATTCTTCACTGGGAACTGTAGTTAAAATGCTGGTGCTGCCTAGTTACCAGGCTCAATTCTGCCTTGTAAGTGAGGCTAGACCATAAAGGATTCCATGCTTTCTTTCCTGAAACAAACAAAAACATCTTTGAAACTGTCAGGGAAGAACAGCAGCTTTTGAAGGCTAATCATTACCAGCTTTTGTCATATGGTTGTAATTGTTGCATGAATTTTGCTTCAATCAGGGAAAAATGTGCTTCAGTGCCAGTAAAAGTTTTTACACTGCTATGAAATTTTGCAATTTATGGCTTTGTGCAGATCTGTCTGCCTGTGTTACTAGGCAACACTGTACGTGTCATTCACTCAAATTATTCCTTAATCCCCAGCATTGCTACAAATTCTAGCTGAAAAAACATCACCACTACCAACAACAAAACCATAATACAATTTTATAACATAGAGCTAAATCTGATGACAGAAGTGAAATGCAAGTTGAGATCATGAAAATAGAAGCAGTATTTTAAAAAAGTAGACTGGATAAAAACAATTAAGAATATTTAGACCTTAACTGTATTCACCTCAGGAGAAAAAAAAAAAAAGTAGTTCCAAATGGATTTAATGATCATGTAGTTCTCTGATTGCCATTAAGCAAACCAGGTTTTGAACACTTAAGACATCACATTTGTGACACTGGTGTTAATTAAGAAGTACACTGCAGTGTATTTAATGACCTGGCAAGTGTGGTATTGCTGCTTGCTTGCTGTGTATCCATATCATTTGAGAGAAGCTAAAACCTGAAACAGATATAAAGGCCCTCTCTCCCTCTTTAAATAGACAGTGTGCCTGAGACGCTGCACTGATGCACAGACCTTGAGATCTACAGGAAGTCTGAGCATTGTCGTTTAACAGACAAAACACCGTAACTTGTTCCTGAGAGCAGTACCAAATCAAATGGCCATGTCAAAGTCACAGACTCTTCAGAGATGATTGATGGCTCAGCATGGTATTAGAGAAACCCCAGAGTCAGTGTGGGAGCAGCTGTAGCAACCTCGATTTTTGGTTTGGAAGCACTTTCTGGTTAGAATGTTTTTGATGTTTTGAGTTCCTATTATTCTCAAGCCGCCTAAATGATTTTTCATAAATAGTCACCATGTCAAAAGTAACAAAACTCAAGTTTCAAGCAGAACCTCCCCAAGGTTCATTTTAGTACAACTCTCATTTATAAGAAGTACTTCCTAGGTAAGAGCATGTGGCTTACATACCTGAGACTGGGAAATTTTAGTTTAAATACAGGCTGGATATACACCTGTAAATTTGAGAAGCACCACCTTAGTACCCAACATGTCTAAAGCAAATTGGGCCCCAGCGGTCCAAGGCTCGATTCTGGTCAAGGTCACATGCCCAGGTTGCAGGCTTGATCTCCAGTAGGGGATGTGCAGGAGGCAGCCAATCAAAGAGACACTTCATTGATGTTTCTATCTCTCTCTTCCTTCCTCTCTGAAATCAATAAAAACATATTTAAATAAATAAAAAAAATAGGCCATGCTTCTATGTCTCTGGAACTATTTTATTCATTAGTTTATTTTGTTCAAAAGTTCCACATATGAGTGAGATCATGTGAGACTTGTCTTTCTCTAACTGGCATATTGTGCATAGCCACAATATTGTTCATAGCTAGATCTTATCTTTGTAAATTGTGCTGCTATGAACATAGGGGTGCATACATTCTTTCTCATTGGTGTTTCAGGTCTCTTAGCATATATTCCTACAAGTGGGAACATTGGTCAAATAGAAGTTTCATATTTAAATTTTTGAGGAAACTCCGTATTGTTTTCCATGCACCAGTCAGCATTCCCAACAGCAGTGTACTAAGGTTCCCTTTTCTCCACATCCTCACCAGCACTTGTAATTTGTTGATTTGTTGATGTTAGCCATTTTGATAAGTGTGAGGTGATACTTTGTTGTCGTTTTAATTTGTATCTCTCAAATGATCAGTGACTTTGAGCATTTTTTTATATGTCTCTGCCATCTGTATGTCTTCTTTAGAGAAGTGCCTATTTAGGTCCTTTGCCCATTTTTTAATTGGATTGTTTGTCTTCCTTTTGTTAAGTTGTATGAGTTACCTATATATTTTTGAGATTAACCCCTTATCAGATGTACAACTGGCAAATATGTTCTCCCATACAGTGGGCTCCCACTACATTTTGTTGATGGTTTCTTTTGTTGTGCAAAAGCTTTTTATTTTTATGTAGTCCCATTGGTTTATTTTCTTCTTAGTTTCATCTGCCCTAGGAGATGTATCTATAAACATATTGCTATGAGAGATGTCTGAGATTTTGCTGCCTATGGTTTTTTCTATGACTTACATTTAAGTCTTGGATACATTTTGAGTTTATTTATTTATTTATTTATTTATTTATTTATTTATTACATAAAGTATCATAAAGCTTAGTACAAACATCTCTTAAAAATTTTCTGTTATTATTTTTTCAAACAGGTTCTTTATCCCTTGATCATTTTCTTCCCCTTCTGGCATACCTATTATGAGAATATTGTTGTGTCATAACAACAGCTTAAAGGGGCTATTATGTTCCCTAGTTCCCTTAAGATGTCCTCCTATTTTTAAACTAGAGGCCTAGTACACAAATTTGTGCACGAATTCGTGCTCATTTGGGGTTTGGTCAGCCCAGCCCCAATCAGGGCGGATCAGGGCTGGGCCTGTCAGGAGGAGGAGATGGCAGAAGGTTGGCCAGCTGACCTGCCCAGATTGGGGCCCAATCAGGGCCCCTGATCAGGGCTGGGACAGCTGGGGGAAGGAGTCGTGGGTGATGGGCAGTCAGCCCTGACCCTGATTGGGGTGAGAGGACCAATCTTTGGTGGGGCTGGGCAGGCTGCAGGAGGTTAGCCAGCCAGTCCTGCCACCTATTGAGGTGGGGTGGCAATCAGAGGTGGTGCTGGCCAGGGGGAGGGATTGCAGGCCTATCAGGGTGATGGGTGCCCATTGGGGTTGTGGCTGGTCAGGGAGTGGAGCTGCAGAAGGTTGGCTTGCCAGCCCAGCCCCTATTGGAGTGGGAGGTGTGATCAGGAGCAGGTCAGCTGGGGGGAGGGGCTGCAGGCCTATCGTGGTGGGACGGGCTGATCAGGGGTGCAGCTGGTTGGGGGAAGGGAAGGGGCATTTGGCCAGCAGGCCCCTTGATCAGAGTGGGAGAGTCCAATTAGGGGCAGGCCTGCAGGGGAGAAGGGCCCCAAGATTGGCTGCTGGCCCAACCCGCTGATCAGGTGGTTTTCTGGCCACAGTGGGCATCATAGCAACTGGTTGTTAGGTCGTTATGGCCATAATGGTAGCTGCATTTATATATATATATAGACTAGAGTTCCACTGCACAAAAATTTGTGCACTCTGGGGTGGGAGGGGAGGGTCCCTCAGCCCAGCCTGTGCCAACTCGCAGTCTGGGACCCCTTGGGGGATGTCCACCTGTTGGCTTAGGCCTGTTCACAGGGAGATTGGGTCTAAGCTGGCAGTCAGACATCCCTCTGGCAGTCCGGGAGCCCTCGAGGGATGTCCACTTGCCAGTGGGGAGCAGGCTTAAGCTGCAGTTGGATATCCTTAGTGCTGCTGAGGAGGCAGGAGAGGCTTCTGCCACCACCGCTGTGCTGGCAGCCATCAGCCTGGCTGGTGGCTGAGCAGAGCTCCCCCTGTGGGAGTGTACTGACCACCAGGGGCAGCTCCTGCATTGAGCATCTGCCCCCTAGTGGTCAGTGTGTGTCATAGTGACCAATCATTCCCAGTTGTTCTGCTGTTAGGGTCAATTTGCATATTACCCTTTTATTATACAGGATAGAGGCCTGGTGCATGGGTGGGAACTGCCTGGTTTGCCCTGAAGGGTGTCCTGGATCAGGATGGGGGTCCCACTGGGGTGCCTGGCTGCCTGGGTGAGGGGTTGAGGGCCGTTTTCAGGCTGGTCAACCTCCCCAGTGGGTACCCTCACCCCATGGGGGTGTGGCCTGCCTGGATGAGGAGCTGAGGGCTGTTAGCAGGCTGGCCACAGTCCCTTCAGGTTGAGGTTCCCATACTGGGGTGCCTGGCCAGCCTCAGTGAGGGGCTAAAGACTGTTTTTAAGCTGGCCACAGCCCCTTCAGGGTGGGGGGCCCTACTGGAGTGCCTGGCTAGTCCGGGTGAAGGGCTGATGGCGGTTTTCAGGCTGGCCACACCCATGGACTGGAAGCAGGTATCTGGGATTTATTTATCTTCTATAATTGAAACTTTGTAGCCTTGAGTGGAGCTAAGGGCCACCCAGGGCAGGTGGGAAGCATGGCTTTCTCCATCATTGTGACAACCCAAGCCTCCTGCTCGCTCCAGCTCCATACCTGCTGCCATCTTTGTGATGGAGATAGGGAGTGAAAGAGTGAGGGAGTGATGGCTAATTTGCATATTGCTCTTTTATTAGATAGGATTTTTTTTTTTCCTTTTTGGTTCCCTGATTGAGTGATTTTTTTTCTACCCTGTCTTCTAATTCACTGATCTGATCCTTGTCTTTCCCTAATCTGCTGTGTATTCCTTCCAATGTGTTCTTTATTAGTGCTATGTCATTCTTTATAATTTCTATATCTTTTCTCATGCTGTTGAGCATCTTTGCCATTGTTATTCTAGACTCTATGCCTGGTAAATTTCTCATCTTCATTTCATTTAGCTATTCTTCTGGAGAAATCTCTTGTCCTTTCATTTGGGGCTTGTTTTTTTTGTCTCCACATTTTGGCTTCCTGTTTGGGTTTGTGTCTGTGTATTAGGTAGATCTGCCATGACCCCCAATCTCTAGTGCAGGTTAATGTCAGATGCTATTTGTTACTGGCTTAAGTACACTGTTTGGAGCTATCAGCAATACACAGCTTATGGTTACTTTTCTAGGGCTGGGTGCCTTTGGAAAGGACCAAGATGTACACTAGGGTCTGCTTTTCCTAGCCCTGGGTCTCTGATTATATCAGGCAAAGTCTCAAAACCCCCAGAGACCAGCTTCTGCCCACAGTCTCATTGACACTTTGTTTTGATTATCAACCACAAGGAAGGGGAGAGGTCTTCCAACAGGGTAGAGAAACTGCCTTGGCTGGATAGCAAAGTTTTGTAGTTGAAAGTTGTCCTTTGCAGTATGAGGAAATGACTCAGCACTGTAAACTAGGCTGGCTGCCCTCTAAACTCCAACTCTAGAGCCTGCAGTCCTGGCTTCTGCTCACACAGCTCCAGTCTACTCTGCTCTCCTATTGCCAGAGACCAAGGTGAGTGGCTTCACACAATATTTTGTATGTTGCCCCTTTAAGAGTGTGCCTGCATTTCCCTCAGACTGTTGCTGGCAAACAGCAACCCTGATGCTTTTCACAGCCAGCTGTTATATGGGCAACTTTCTCAGTTCTGGTACTTTGAGTTCAGGAGTCCAGTTTGGGCATTGAGACTCCAAAGTTCTCAGTGGGAACCCCCCACAACTTAAATATCCCTCAAGAACCTCAGCTGCCATCTATGCGAGCTCACCCAGTCCTTTTGTACCTCCATAGTTCCTACCAGTCTCTATGCATTCTCCATTTTTTTGTCTTTGGTTATCAGGGTTCTCTCCAACTAGTCTTCAGTTGATTTTTCAGGGTGGTTCTTCTGTATTTTAGTTGTATTTCAAGTTTGGTCCTGGGAGAGTATAAGTGTAAGTTCCACTTACTCCACTGCCATTTTGGAATCTCAAATAATTTTTATGCTTGCATGTGCTACATAGAGAAAATTTTTATTTAGAATGTGTACTTCTAGATATTAGCTACTTAATAATTATATTTTAAAATAAAATAATGTTGTTTTAAATTTTTCAGATAACTGTAGTATATGTGATCTTATTAAAAACTAAGTCCAATGATATGTTAAATGGATGTAAGAAGAACAAAGGTTGAGAGGTGCTTCCACTTGAAAATCCATCAGGTGAACCATGATAGTGTCTTCATGAGTGGATGTTCACAGAGATCATGGGGGCCCTTCACACACAAAGCGGAGGGTAGCAGGCAAGTAGGAAGAGCTGGAAATGACAGAGCAGATTGGTATAAAAACATGAAGATTGATGGGCATGACTCCTGAATGTAAATCAAATTATAAGCTCCTCTATTCCATGAGAAATTTTTCTGCTTTCCACCATTATGACTGGTGAACCACTGGACTGTCATTAATAAGGTGAATACTTTTTAAAAAAATATGTGTATGTGTGTTTTTTAAATTGGTTTTAGAGAGGGAAGAAGGGAGAGGGAGAGAGAGAAATATCTATTGGCTGCCTCCCATATGTGTCCCAACCAGGGATCAAACTTTCAACTTAGGTATGCCCTGACTGAAAATTGAACCCGTGATCTTTGATGCACATGACAATGCTCAATAAACTGAGCCACACCAGCCAGGGTAGGTGAATATGTCTTTATCTAAGCAGTGTGTGTACTGAAATTTCTCCAGGGAAATATCCTGAAAATCTGCATGGGAAGAAGATGAGTCACTGCTCCAGGTATGGTTGATATTCAGCAGCATGGAAGCTAATGAGATAAATGGCAAGGCTGCTTTATAAGAGAAACTGGATTTACTACCCTAAGGAAGGTTGTGATAAAAAAGGAAGGGTGCAGAGAAGGGGATGATATGTGAGATGGGTAAAAATGGAAACTGAAAGAAATCTAGAGAGAAATTTACACAGGTATGGAGAGCTTTTTGAATCAAGGATATTTCTTAATGCCTGTGTGTGTGTGTGTGTGTGTGTGTGTGTGTGTGTGTGTGTGTGATTGGAGCTGTTTCATACCTGTGTCACATCAGATGGAATACTCTACAGATTGTGTGGAATGGTGAGATAATCTCTAAACTGGGAAAAGCAGATGGGTAGCTAGAATTAGACCATGGGAATGTAAACTTCTCAGGCTTCTGAAGAAAATTCTGGAGGTCTTGGATTGTTTCAGGGAGTTTGAGTTGACCTTATTTATATTTCAGTGGAGCCAGAGGTCTCCACTGATATCAATAAATACATCAATAATCCTATCAAGTACACCATTGGTTGACTCTCAGCAGAGTACTGGAGACCCTCACAAAACCACCTTCATTGAATTGGTGGTGTCATGTTCTTCATTTATAGAAGACCATTGCTAAAATAACCATATAGGAATCAAATCTACATGAAAAATATTGCTTACAAATGATCCATCGTGTGATTCTACATCTCCACCCACAATCCTCTGTGAGAAATTCCCTGAGGAATTGAGTGCCAAGAATATGGCTCCATTTGTTGCTATTGCTTTGACAAAAAGAACTGGAGAGGTTCATCTTTTCATCACAGCTGCAACAACCCTGCACTGACAGTGCCTTTGCTTCTTCCTTTCTGCTGATCTTATTTTCTATTTCTATTATATTACCCTGTTTAATGTGCTCTTCATTGGGAGATGCTCAAATCCTCTATGGAAATATTTAGAGTAAAAATAAAATACATCACCAATTTCATTCAATAAAAATTTTCACTAGGATTGCATCAGATGCTAGAAACACTGTAGAGTGTGCTGGTGGAGCTGCTAGCAGCACCACCATGCCCATGTGTTCCATTTCTGCATTCAGTGTCTTCTCAGAATTAGCTGCTCAGTGGTACCTACACCTTCATCTCATCTCCCATGGCAGTAGGGGTGCAATCATTCAGCTTTGTGTCATGCTACCAGCTGTTCTCTCCCCCCCAACATTCATGAGTGAATTTAAATATAACTTTGTAGCACAAGCTTAATAAATTTGCCTAATTGGTGCTGGAAATGACAATGCTCTTTTTCATACAATTTTCCATGGAATAGATAATTTGGATGAAGTTCACATGCAGTGCAATTTGAGGAGGTAAGTGGGAGCATAGAAAATAGATGGGGATACTTATGGGCCATAAAAATCAAAAGAGAAGAAGTTTATTTACCACCATGCATGGCCTTAATCCATACTGCTTGAATGTCCTTCCCTTCCTTTTTAACTGCAGAGATCCTAACCTTGGCACTAATGGCATGCTGAACCAGCTAATTCTCTTTTGTGTGGAGTCACCTGGCCATTGTACAATGTTAGCAGCATCCCCCATTTCTACCCACTGGATACCAGTAAAGTTCTCCTCCCCCAAGATGTAACAACAAAAAATGTCTCCAGACATTGCCAAATACTCTTGGGGAGAGAAGCAAATTGTCCCCACTTGACAATTGCTGATGTACCTCTGTGCCCAACTTTCCTTTTAGAATAGGCATTATCACTACTTTCTCGCTGCTGGAGCTTTTCCCACACTATGGTCATTCTCTCAGCCCATGGCTAAAGCATCTTGTTTTTAATGTTTCACATGGAAACCTTATTTTCTGTCTGTTCTGCAGCCAGAATCAGATGTGTCATAGTGAGCATTTTCTGTTGCACTCATCTTACTTTTCAATGTCTTACTAGTAAACAGCATCCCTTTCCTAGTAATTAGCAAAGATGCTGCTAGAACTGTCCTCAGGACTCATGGCTGTGAGTGTATCACCTTTCTACTCTTGGACTTGGGCACAGTTGAAATAAATCATATTTTTGTTTTCATTATTCCAGGTACATTCTTCATTTAAATTTATTGCCAAATCTTAATTGTATATCATAAAAGGAAATCCGTCTTAGAATGTAATGTAGTTTCTCCACAATATTTTTTCAAAAGAACATAATTCCTTTTGGTTGTATGAAGGTAAAATTTGACATGAAAATTAATTTAGGAATTTTCTTCTTCTTCTCATTTAGTAAATACTATCTGCATTTCAGGCTGCAGAAAGGACCAGAATGTTGAACTAATTACTGTGACAGTTTGCAGTCATAACCTATTTTTTTGCCAGACTTAATATAAGCTCATCCAAAATCAAATTACAATAAATATAAAATTCAGTGCTATGCTGTGTGAGGTCAATTAGTACTTTCTATTAAAGAGCCCAACTTCAAGGACAAAGACTATTTGAATTTTATCTTGAAACTCGTAAGTATGAGTTTAAGACAAAGTAAAATATTAGTCATGTTGATTTTGAATAAATAGTCACAAATAATATTTTGGAAGTTACCTACATGATTCATGGTTTGTGTGGCCATTTTTTGGTTGTTTTTTGTTTGTTTGTTTTTAGGGAAAAACACTGTTTAGCAAAAAAGAGCATAGATTGTGGAGTCAGAATGTTTGGGTTCAAATTTCAGCTCTAGCATTTACCAGTCATTATATTGGACCAACTATGCAAATTCTCCAAGCCTCTTTTTGTCTCATCTATATACACTAATAAAAGAGAAACATGCAAATTTATGTCACTCTGCTACACCCCAAGCCATGCCCACTAGCCAATTGGAGCGACTATATGAAAATTAACCCAACCAAGATGGCAGCCGGCAGCCACAGAGCTGGAGCAAGCAGGAGGCTTGGTTGCCCCAGAGATGGAGGAAGCCAAGCTTCCTGCCTACCCTGGCCAGATGTGGTCTCCACTCAAGGCAACAAAGTTTCAATTATAGAAGATAAATAAATCCCAGATACCTACTTCCAGCCAGCATTGCAGGAAGCTTGGGTCACTGGGGGTGGGGGGGGGCTGCCAGCCTGTAAACAGCCGTCAGCCCCTCACCCAGGATGGCCACACCTTCATTGGCTGAGGGTCCCAGCTGAGGGGCTTGGCCAGCCTGCTAACAGTCATCAGCCACTCAGCCAGACTGGCCATGCACCCCGTAGTGGAGACCCCCACCCTGAAGGGGATGTGACCAGCCTGCAAACAGCCATCAGCCACTCACCCAGCCTGGCAAGGCATCCCAGCAGAAACCCCACCCTGATCTGTTATACGCTTCAGGGCAAACCAGCCAGCCCCCACCCATGCACCAGGCCTCTATCCTATATAATAAAAGAGTAATATGCAAATTGACCCTAACAGCAGAATGACTGGAAATGATTGGTCACTATGACACACACTGACCACCAGGGGGCAGACGCTCAATGCAGAAGATGCCCCTGGGTGGTCAGTGTGCTCCCACAGGGGAGCTCTGCTCAGCCACAAGCCAGGCTGATGGCTACCAGTACAGCAGTGCTGGTGGAAGCCTCTCCTGACTCCTCAGTAGCACTAAGAGTATCTGACTGCAGCTTAGACCTGCTCCCTGCTGTCAAGTAGGCATTCCCCAAGGGCTCCCAGGCTGCTAGAGGGATGTCTGACTGCCATCTTAGGCCCAATCTCCTGGTGAGTAAGCCTAAGCCAGCAGGTGGACATCCCCAAGGGGTTCCAGACTGTGAGAGGGCACAGGCTGGGCTGAGGGACACCCCTGAGTGCACAAATTTTTGTGCACCGGGCCTCTAGCCCTATATAATAAAAGAGTAATATGCAAATTAGACATCACCCTGTGACAAAGATGGCTTCTCCTATGGCCACAAAATGGAGTCACCCATAGCCACAAGATAGCAGCACCCATAGCCATATCCTATCTAATAAAAGAGTATTATGCAAATTAACCAACACTCTGAGACAAAGATGGCTGCTCCCATGGACACAAGATGGAGGAGCCCATAGCCATGTCCTGTCTAATAAAATAGTAATATGCAAATTAGGTGTCACTCTGTGACAAAGATGGCCTCCCCCATAGCCAAAAGATGGTGGCACTCATAGCCACAAGATGGAGGCGCCCCACCACTGAAGTGGTCAGACCTGTTAGCCAGGCAGGTGGCAGGGAGGCGGGGCCCGAGGGGCAGAACAGGTGATCAGAGGGGGCTGGGGGTCCTCTGCCAAGGCCAGAGGCCTTCGCCAGAGGCCTCAGGCATGTGTAAGGGTGGAGGCGGTGATTGGAGGGGGCAGGGGCAGAGCTAGTGATTGGAGGGGTATGAGGGTGCCCTACACAGGCATAAGGCCTGGGACAGAGGCCTCAGGCCTGTGTAGGGGCAGGGCTGAAGTTCGCAGAGGCTGGGCTCCACAGAGCCAGGAATCGGAGGAGCAGGGTGGAGCTTGCTATCACAGGGGTGTGGGCACCGGTGGAGTGGAAAAAGCAGAGGTCTGGGGGTCCCCTGCCCAGGCCTGCAGCCTTGGCCCGAGGCTGCCAGTGGGGCAAGGCCAGAGCCGGTGATCACAGAGGGCTGGGCTCTGTGAAGCGAGCAATTCTAGGATCTTGGGAATCCCCTGACCAGGCCTGCAGCCTAGGCCAGAGGTTACAGGTCTGGGCAGGGGTGGAGCTGGGATTGGAGGGGCAGGGGTGGAGCTGGTGATCACAGTGAACTACAAAGGAAACACCTTTTCTTACTGCTCATTGGCTAAGCTCCCTTATGCCACTGGTAATATTCTTAGTAACTTGGGCAATAAGAATACCTAAAGGTGATCTAAGGTTTTTCCACCACACTCCTGGAGGAAAAAAATGAAGGTCCACTGCAGGAGGGCTAAGAAATGTCATAATCTGCCCTTGCCTGTTTGGCTCAGTGCATAATGCCTCAGCCTGCTGACTGCGGGGTCTGGGTTCAATTCTGACCAAGGGCATGTACCTAGGTTGCAGGATTCTCCCTGGCCAGGGCCCATGTCAGGGCTCATGCAGGAGGCAACCAATCAAAGTGTTCCTCTCATTTTGGTGTTTTTCCCTTCTCTTCCACATTCTCTAAAAATTCAATAGAAACATATCCTCAGGTAAGGATATAAAAGAAAGTAAGAAAGAAATGTCATATCCTATGAAAGACACATCTTGAAAATGTCTAAAAAAAGTTGTCATTTCTTCATGGTGAAGGGACTGGAGTCCGTGTGGATGAAAACACCTTGGTAGCTGTGGTGGCTGGCAGTGGCTGCAGCAGCTGTGTGATGGGGCTGGTGGCTTCCCCTGATTCGTCTGGTCACCTCCCACAAAGGGAGGCCAGGCTGCGGCTTAGGATCACTCCCCAAGGGGAGCAGGGAGCGGGCCTAAGCCATCAGTAGGACCCCCTGAGGGCTCCTAATATGTGAGAAGGGGTAGACTGTGTTGAGGAACCCCCCCCCCCAGTGCACAAATTTCATGCACTGGGCCACTAGTATATATATCAAAGCCTAAGTGACCTTTATGACTGGTTGACTGAACAACTGGTCAACTGGTCACTATGATGCACACTGACCACCAGGTGCAGATGCTCAATATAGGAGCTGTCCCCTAGTGGTCAGTTCACTCCCAAAGCCAACGTACCATGGCCCACTAACCTCCCTCAGTCCCTCTCCCCGGACAGCTGGCCCCAATTGGCCCTGATTGGGACTGGGAGAAAGGGCCATGATTGGCCCCAATTGTTAGCCAGGCTGAGGGACCCCACTGGTGCAGAAATTTGTGCACCAGCCTTCAAGTTGGATAATAATAGAACTGACAAGACTGGTCATTATGAGGATTAAATAATACAGTCCATATAAGTAGAGAACTCTGTGGCTATCCTATAATATGAATTTGATAAATGGTTGTTACAATGATTTAGTAAAGACTGGAATTTTGTGGATCTGTTGCAAAAAGACCAAAAAAACTAAGCAACGCTTTGAAGAGGTGGAGAAATCACAGTTTTAATAACATGCGCGGACTCAGGGATTGATCTGAATCCAAATCAGAGTGGGGGTAGCACGCGAGAACCTTGCTTTATAACTGCCCCTCAAGTTCTTTGATTTGCAAATATACTCCCTTCCTCCAAGGCCCTGAAGGGAGAATTCTTTTCATCTACCCTTCTCCCAGGTTCAAGGCTCAAAACAAGGCTCCCTGCCTTACCATGTGACAGGGTTTTGTTTGGTTTAATGGCCTAACATTCCTTGCAGAACCAGCCTTCCTCCTCATTCCCACCCACCCTTATCCCACAAGCTTCTTTAGCGTTGTGTAGCAATATTACTTCTGTTATTTTTCATCTAATACAATCCCCCCCACATGCATTTGATAATAGAGTCATAACATACTACAGGCTGATAACCACTAGGACAAAGAGTAGTTATAACTATTCCTGTCAAACAGATGTCCTTGCTGCCTAGGGCAGAGCTCCCTTATCTGCCTCTGTAGCAGGGGCCTCTCACACCCCTGCCAGGTCCTCTGCCTTGACAGGTCTGAGTTCATATCCTGAGCAGGATCCCGGCCTCCGAAAGACCAGCCCCCAGCCTGGGGCTCTCCCCGGGCACCAAAAGGTACTCCTCTGGGCGGAGGACCGACAGGTTCAGAAGTGTGTGGCCCCGAAGGTCAGTCAGTGAGAGGGGCGGGGGCGGGCACTGGTGTTGGGGCAGCTCTGCAGGTGCAGGCAGCCACAGGAACCCGGGGCTTCTGGGTGAGATGAGGGCTCTGGGTGCCAACAGGAAGTGTTCGTCAGGCCTAGAGCTAAGCTGGCGCAGAGCTGCTCCCCGGCTCTGAACTCGTGCAAAAGCACATAGGTCAGGTCTATGCCCTCATTGTCACTGCTGAAGAAGGAAGTCTTGGCTTTCCCTTGGGGGCCAGGTGTGAGCTGAAGGGCAGGGTAGCCAGCGGCCAGAAGCTTCACCATGAACAGGCCCATCGCCAGTGTCACAAAGAGGATGGGCAGCAGCAGATCATAGAGTGAGCAATGTGTGTGGCACAACCGCTGGGTCAGCAGGGAAGCCACCTGCATGAGGGTCCTGGCAAGGGCACTGTCGTGAGAGTCAGAGTGGACGCCGGAGGCCTCGGGCTCTGCGCCTCCAACCCTGTCCCTGGGGCCACATCCAACTGCTCTCTGGGATCTCACAGAAGCATCAGAAACACCTCCTTCAAGGTGGTATCTGCGACCCTGCAACCTGCCAGGCACAAGCAGTGCCGGTTCTGCTCTAGCGCCTGGAAGACCCCCTTGAGGCCGGCTTGGTCAGCGTCCTTGGGGAGGACACAGCTCAGCATGCACCCGCTGTGGTCTTTGAGAAACGCTTGTGAGATGTAGGTCTGCATCAGGGCTGTAGTGCAAGCTGCATCCTGCAGGTTGTCCAACTCCAGAGCGGAAAGCTGCTTCGTGTCAGGCAGAGGCTTTGGCCATAGGCCTCTGTCAGGCTGAAGAGGGTGCCACAGTAACGGAGCCGGCCCTGCTGCAGGACAGCCATGTGGTCACTCAGCGCCTCTGCCTTGTCCAGGTGGTGGGTTGTGAGGATGATTGATTGTCCGACCTTCTTACTGGATGAGGACATCTCAGATGCTGCACTGGGAGCAGGGGTCCACCCCACTAGTGGGTTCGTCCAGCACCATGGTCTTGAACGTGCCGAGGAAAGCGGCACCAAGGAACAGCCTCCTCCATAGCCCTCCGGACAGGGCACGGGCTGGCTGGTGCTGATGCTGCATCAGCAACCTGCTGCTGGGCACCCAAGTCCGCTGCGGCGACTTGATGGATGTGAAGAGCAGCAGGTGCTCCAGGACAGTGAGCTTGTCCAGCAGGACATCCTGCTGAGGATATACTCCCAGCTCCTTTCTGACCACAGCCAAGTCAAGTCTGTCTGAAGGTTCCCGCCGCCCGCGAGGGTGGCCCCAGAGGTGGGCACACGCAGCCTCACCAGTGACCTTCCACTCAGACTGGGCTGCCCTCACTCAGGGGCAGTGGACCCAGGCACTCAGTCCTGCAACCCCAAGAACCATGGGGGTGGCCAGGACGATGGCACGTGGTCCCCTCCAGGCAGGAGCCAGTCCCTGGGTGGTCCCTTGAACTCATACCTGTCCATCTGCTCGTAGTCCAGCACCATTTTGACCAGGATGTCCCCGGAGTTGGGGTCGATGGCAAACACCCTGGTCACCGAGGGCTCTAGAGAGTAGGCTTGTTCTGGTCGCCCTCTGTGTCACTGGCCAGCTTCAGCTGGAAGGGCACTTTGTCGTTCTTATTTTTGAAGATGAGGACCACGGTGGCCTTGTCGGTCTTGGGGGCTGTCCACAGTTGTGGGCCATGATGGTGAAGCGCAGCTGGATCACTTCCTTGCAGTTGATGCGGTGCAGGATGCTGAGCCAGCCCGATGCCGCGTCCAGGTGCAGCAGCCACCGCACCAAACACATCCTGCTGACCGCCAATTAGGATGGGGGTGCCCAGGGCGCTGTTCTCCACCAGGTCGGCCTCATAATCACTCTTCTCAAAGCAGGGGCTGCTGTTGTCGGGTCACCACTGTCGCGCACCCGCAGGGTCAGCTCGTATGAGTTGCGCTGCTCGTGGTCCAGCACCCCCTTGATGATGAGCTGCGGCTGCTTCTCGTCGCCCAGGGTATCGGTCACCTATAGCTGGAACATGTCGCCCGTGTCATTCCCGCCGCCCCCGGGCTCCTGGAGCAGCTCGTAGCGCTCAATGCCATTGCAGCTGAAGTCACGGTCGGTGGCGGTGGGCAGCAGGTACAGCGTGCCCACCACGAGGTTCTCCTCCACCTTGAGCATGAGCACGGGCGAAGGGAAGGTGGGCGTGGTCCTTTGTTATGCCTGGAGTCCATTCTTCCTCCCCTGGCACTGCCAAGGACAGGGTCATTGGGGAGGTCTCTCCACCCAGGAGAAGCTGTGCTGAGCCATCTGGCACCTCCCATGGCAAATCAGTGACTAGGCCTCTCCCAAGGCTGCACACTGGAAGGGGACATACATCAGCCCCTTCCCCACCGGCAGCAACAGGCACCAAACTCCCTCAACAGTTCCATTCCAAGTGTCCTTGGTCTAGGGAAGACAAAATTTCTGCTCAGTTTCCCTATTCTACTTGTCCCAGCTTACTGGCCTATCATTCATTCAGCTTTTAACATTTTTCTTTATATACCAAAACCACACTTTTCATACTTTTCAGTCAGTTAGAACTCTTAGGCTTAATTGTTCCTACAGTTGAGGTTTGTGCCACCCCTGACATGGACATGGTCACACGGGCCTGCAAGACAATATACAACTGTCTCTCAATAGACACAAAAATCTGATGGTATTCTTCTTTGCCCAGTTGGGCACCTGTTCTTTTGACAACTGAATTCAAATCTGTAAGAAAATTAAGATTACTACATTTACACTGTGACTGCTTCTGACAGCTAAATCTCCTGCTACTACACATAACACATGGTTAGGCTATACAAACATCTTAGGGAGGTGACTAAAGTCTATTCTTGACCTTCCCACACAAGGCAAAATTGCCCTTGTCTCTCTGGAGCTGTCCAATGAAGACACAGGTATCATGTACACTCAGACCAGCCAAATTTAGTAATTTCCCATTTACTAGTTTAGCTTCTTATTTTTAACCTTAATCCCTACTCTTTTACTTTTATTCTTTCTATCATATGTTCAGCAACTTGTATAGAATTCTTCACCCTTAGAAACCTTAATTTTTTGATAACCAAAAGTAAACAGCCAGCATTTCTTAGATTAGCAACACATTCATACCCAAACAGAAATTTACTAGCTAAACAATTTTAAGTAAGCAACAAAGATGCATATTTAAACAATAAAGACAGATAGCATTCCCCATTAAAACCTTGGTGCAGACTATATTTACATTACAGAATATCACCAACTAGTCTTAATTCAATACAGCAGGGAGCAGGGCCCTTAATCTCCCTGCCCTGCAGAGCTGTGAGTGGCAAATTAGGGGCGGCTCCCACCTTCCCAAGATGGTATTTCCATGAAAGCCACCTGTAATGCTCCGGGTCATTCAGCTGCTGGAACAAACCCCTTTACAGATTAGATAACTTGCTTATATTACATGACTTAATGAGACAAAACAAGACAATATACATTAAAACAATACATTTTTACAAAGGGAAAATCTAGATCAAAACTCTCATCTCTTCATACACATTCTCAGTACTGAGAAGTCCCTAAAGACAGGGCCTAAGGAATTCAAATGCAAATTAACCACATTCCTGGCCTTAGCCAAGAAGCCATTTCCTGGCAAAATAAACTGCTAGTTTAAACAAACAAACATACGTTGTCTAGACCCTATGATGATCGGTGACTAGAGACAGACAAGGGAAGGGGTGATCTGCTTTCACAGATCTTCACTCAGATGACCGCCTGGCCGTGTCCCTTGGGAGCTTAGATTTGTCTTAGCTAAGGTGCACCCGTTAACCCCCGGGCCTTGGGGCCCACTCAGACTCCGTAACCGAGGTCGTGGAGCCACACAAAGGAGAGGAAAGGGCAGGCCCCCTCCCTCCACACTCACGCACTTTCACCCGACATTCACTCAGAGTTTAAAATACATTTTACCCAACTTCTAATTTCTGACCTGAGGGGCCCGCTCTCACCAGATACCCACTCAAAATTTCCTGACCTGAGGAGTCTGCTCTCACCAGATACTCGCTCAGAATGAGTACTCTATTCAATTCCTGACCTGAGGGGGCCGCTCTCACCGGATACCCACCCAGAATTTCCTGCCCTGAATGAGGGGGTGATCACTTCCCTTCTTCTACTCACTGGGAGTAGGCTGATTAACCTGACAGGCCCTACCTTACAGATTCTGTCGACAGGTCCAGAAGTGTATGTCCACTCTCTTCAGGTGCCGGCCAGGTTCTGGGTTGAAGTCCAGGAGCGCTGGAGTTCCCCCCTTTAATTCTGCTAAAATCAGCAGGGCGCGCCTTTGGAGGTCTGTCCTGCGCCCCTGGGCCCCTAACCCAGTCCTCTAACTGGAGGCAAGAGCCAGCTTCGATTAGTTTCCTGGCCAGGGAGCCAAAATGTTGCAGAAAGACCAAAAAAAACTAAGCAACGCTTTGAAGAGGTGGAGAAATCACAGTTTTAATAACACGCACAGACTCAGGGATTGATCCAAATCCAAATCAGAGTGGGAGTAGATTTGCAAATATACTCCCTTCCCCCAAGGCCCTGAAGGGAGAATTCTTTTCATCTACCCTTCCCCCAGGTTCAGGGCTCAAAACAAGGCCCTCTGCCTTACCGAGGGACAGGGCTTTGTTTGGTTTAATGGCCTAACATTCCTTGCAGAACCAGCCTTCCTCCTCAGATCAGGAAACATCAATTAGCATAAGAAAAAAAAAAAGAGACATCTGGAGGATAGTGCTAATTCCTGGCATGGAAAGTCAATTCTCAAACAGTTATCATAAAGACCTTGCCCATCTTCATTTCTTGGTTCAGGTTTTTGCTATTTATGTTGCTTTCATATGTTGACTTTATTCTTATGCTCCCTGTGGAAACACTAGGAAATCCTTACTTCTCCCTTTGGAGTAACCAATTGGCTGCAACTGATTTTCATATCCACATTTGTTCTATATAATGAGAAAGAATAAACATTTTGTCTTGTAGTTCTTGACAAAATCAGAAAATGCATTTTAATTGGGCCCATTTAGGTTATGTGTCCATCCTATTGCAGTCAAAGGAATGTGCTTAGGTCGCTTCACATCCTCTATTGGATGTGTTGCCAACAGGGGTAGAGGCCTATCCACACTGTGCACTAAATATGGTAAGGGAAGGGCACCCAAATGAAAATAAGGGGCTATTTCTGGAAGACAATGGAACAGGTAGGGGGACTCAAGGAACAGCCACAAAAGTGCTCTCATCAGTGACATGTTTTCTGTGTTGGTGTTTCCTCTTCTGTCCACTTGCTATGTGAATAAATGAGAATGGCAGTTACTTATTTATAAGGGCATCAGATTATTTCCTTGGGTTTGGTGTGTGTGTGTGTGCGTGTGTGTGTGTGTGTGTGTGTGTTGCCGCATGTCTCTAGTGATTGCTATTGAGGTGCAGCTTTAGGGAATTGTTCTGATATCCTCTGGCTAATATACTTTGCTTTGTGTCCATTCAGTACCACTTAGAAAATTGTCTGGTACAGTGATAGCTAGGAGAATGCACCAGTGAGCATGAATCCACACCTAGGGTGCTTCCATGACATGTGCTGGCTGATTGACAACACAACTGCGCAGGAGTTTGAACATATGATGCTCTCTTTTCTGTAGTGAACTCTATGAGGGCTTTTCCCTGTTTGTTAACACCACCCATCCTACTTTCTACCTAACATTTTGGAAAATTGAAGCTTATTTTGTGAAAATTATCATTTAGCAATAGTGGTGCCAATAAGGCATAGCAAAACTTTATCACACTTAGAAAAGAAGTTCAATGAGATATATTCTAACTTTTTGGGAGGTTCAGTGAGGTTTTTATTATCCTGTTCAGTTTTTTCAAAAGAAGCTTTAAAAGACATGGAAAAAATCAAGAAACGGGCCCAGGGGCATATATGACTTATCATTATTTTGAATTTGAAGTAAAATGGCTTTTAATAGTTTCAAAATTAACATCACTTATTCATCAAATTTACAACTCTGTGAACAAAGATAAATATTTTCAGATCATGCAGCTTGATGGGCAAATCTCAGGGTACTAAAACTCTTGAAGGGTTATTATATGAAGCTTCTTTGTATATGAATGATTTAAAATTAAATACTAAATTATTGCATTCTAAGTTATTGTCTTTTGAAAAAAGATAACAACCTAATTTTGACTCTTTCTGATTGTCAAAATTCAAGTTTAGGACTTTTGTTACCTCATTTTTCAAGTAAGGTGGATATGTTATTGATGGAAGTGGCGTCCTTAGGGTGTTGGGAGGAAAGGAATTTCTTAAGGCTCCCGCAGGAGGATGGGATTTTGTGGAAAGCTTTATTGATGATTCAAAATTAAGGGGTGTCCCCTCCAAGTTCCCATCTCTGTCCATTTTGCCATGGGAGAAGTTTAATCTTATGTTCAGCAGGGCCAGAGACTTGCTCAGAATTTTTGTTCCATATTAAAGTCCAGTCCAGCATCTGGCTAGCTTAGTTTGATTTCCCAGCTGCAGTCCATTGCATGTGGGGTTTGCATGTCCAAGTTGGGGAACTTTTTCCTGCCATGTGCCATTTAGATATTAAAATATCACTAGGGCCTGGTGCACAAAAATTTGTGCACTTGGTCGGAGGGGAGTCCCTTAGCCCAGCCTGTGCCCTCTCGCAGCCTGGGACCCCTTGGGGGTAGTCCACCTACTGGCGTGCCTGGCTAGCCTGGATGAGGGGCTGATGGCTGTTTACAGGCTGGCCAATACCCCCAGTGGGAACCTTCACCCCATGGGGGTGTGGCGAGCCTGGGTAAGGGGCTGAGGACCATTTTTAGGCTTCCCACAGCCCCTTCAGGGTTCAGGTTTCTACTGGGGTGCCTGGGCAGCCTGGGTGAGGGCTGATGGCTGTTTGCAGTCTGGCCACTGCTCACATTGACCCAAGGTCCCAGCAAGGCTGGCTGAAAGCAGGTTTCTAGGACATATTTAGCTTCTATAATTGAAACGGTGTTGCCTTGAGCGGAGGTCACAGCCTGCCTTGGCAAACAATGAAGCCTCCTTTTGCTTTAGCTCCATGGCTTCTATAATTGAAACTTTGTTGCTTTGAGCCAGCAGAGGCAGGCAGTTTCCTCCAAACAGAAGCCTCCTGTTTGCTCTAGCTCCATCGCTGCTGGCCGCCATCTTGGCTGGGTTAGTTTGCATATCGTCACTCTGATTGGCTAGTGGGCATGGTTTCGATGGTGGGCATGGCTTAGGTGTCTCAGAGTGATGGTTAATTTCCATATTACTCTTTTATTAGATTAGATTCTTGGACCATAAAAAATTATAAACTTAAAAATTAGCCTGCTATATTTGGTCAAACATTTAATTAACTCACCCCTAATGCTTTGGTAGGGCCAGACCAAATGACTTTTTTTAAAGACCTTCTATGGCAGGTGGACAGATTTTCCTCACCCTTGGCTTAAGGCCACATGACAGGTAAGCACAGGTCATGGGGCAAGAGAGGGTAAGGACAAACAAGGGGCTGAAAGAAGGGACTCTTTGGGGATTTTGCCATTCTAAGTTTTTGTGTGCTTGCGGTGGTTCCACCTTCCTAGCCAATGATATATTCCCCCAGCTAGACTGACAGGTGAGCACCCCAACTTCACTTCACATGTGCCCATTACCCCATTGTTTGATCTATTTGCCCAGTGATCTTCAGGGAATGGACCAGTAGTTACCTGGGAAATGTAAAACTGTAGTTTCCTGGTGAAGCTGCCCAGATGATTATGCTATAATGTCTTCCTTCCTCTTTGTTCTCTTCCTATTATTCATAGTAATAATTAGTTAATTATAATGATAACAGGTGGACTTGTTGAACAAAGGCTGTTTCCACTGGATCTGGGCAGGATAGGATGCCGTGTTCTCATGCTCTATGGAATCTACATATCATCCAAGTCATAGAGAGAAGGGAGGGTTTAAGCAGTTATAAGCCATATATTTAAGCTCTTAGGTGGGGTGTGTTGCTCTTTTTACTTAATATTTCAGGGTCCAAATCATTTTATTATAATTTTGGGGAGCAAGAGAAGAGTATTTTACCAATGTGCCACCTCTGGGGGAAGTATCAGTTTCCAATACTAAATACTGAGGTTCCTGCTCTTAGTCCATCCAACTGCAGGTCTTTCTATGTCATCAGAAGTCTTCTTCTCTAATACACACACTATTGAATGCCCACCCTCTCATAATAAGACATATGAAAGAGGGATAGTCTACATGACTTCTTATTAAGATAGAGACCAAGATATTTTTGGATCTAGACTGGTGTCAGTCTTGCTGGATGGCCAATGGGTGATGTTCTGGCCATATCAGAAGGGAAATTCTTATTGGACAAGCAGGCATGAATACATGCAGATCTCAGCTATTAATAACTATATTCTATCCCTGGATTAGAGACATGGATGCTGGTTTCAAAGTATAAAATGGGCAGAGAGGCAGGGATTCAGCTGGGCATCAGACATAAGTAAAATGAAGGACTCAAACATTGTTGGAGTTTTCTTGCCTTTAGTGTTAACTTCACTCTCACTAGTACCTGTTTGAAAAATCCTTAGGGAAAAACTGATTGGTTCATCTGGGCAGCTTCACCAGGAAACTACAGCTTTACATTTCCCAGGTAACTACTGGTCCATTCCCTGAACATCACTGGGGAAATGGATCAAACAAAGGGGTAATGGACACATGTGAAGTGAAGTTGGGGTGCTCACCTGTCAGTCTAGCTGGGGGAAAATATCATTGGCTAGGAAGGTGGAACCACTGCAAGTGCACAAAAACTTAGAACGGCAAAATCCCCAAAGAGTCCCTTCTTTCAGACCCTTGTTTGTTCTGGATCAATGAACTGTGGCCTGGGAATGTGGTTATGTAGAAAAATGGTGGTCCTATCCTTGGGTGAAGTAGGAAATTCCTATGATAAGGGACACTGCACAGATAGCTCCATAAGTGTCCACTCACAAATATATTAGACAAGAGTGGGTGCAATTACAGATGTCATATTTTAACTGATTCAATTGAAATTTTAAATTTGGAAACTCTGACTGATTATTAGTTTTAATATTCTACCCCTTCCATTTCCTTATTTCTTTTAAATTTATTATTTCTTCCCTAGCTGGTTTGGCTCAGTGTATAGAGCATTGGCCTGCAGACTGAAAGGTCCCAGATTTGATTCCAGTCAAGGGCACATGCCCAGGTTGTGGGCTCAATCCCCAGTGTGGGGTGTGCAGGAGGCAGCTGATCAATGGATTCTCTTTCATCATTAATGTTTCTATGTCTCTCTCCCTCTCCCTTCCCCTCTGAAATCAATAAAAATATATTTAAAAAATTTTATTATTTCTTAGCATTACTTATTTTATTTTTTGACTAGAGGCCTGGTGCATGAATTTGTGCACAGGTGGGTTCCAGCTGGCCCACCCCAATTGGGGCCAACTGGGGGCAGGGTTGGCCTGGGGGAGGGGCCACAGATGGTTGGTGGGAGGACCCTGCCCCCTATCACAGTGGGGGAACCCAATCAGGGGTGGGGTTGTCCTGGGGGAGGGGCCTCAGGAGGTTGGCCAGCTAGCCCTGCCCCCTGATCAAACTCCTGGTTGAACTCCCGGTTGAACTCCCAGTTGAACTCCCAATAGAAAGGACAATTTGCATATTAGCCTTTTATTATATAGGATTACAGTTTGCATTCAAGACTATTTTGTATTAGTTTCAGGTGTACAGCAATAAATTTATTCTGCAATCTCATCAAAGCCTTCAGTATGGTGCTACAGAGGACTTTTTTCTCTTCCAAGGTGCATCTGAAATATATAAATATCATACAGTTGAGTCTTGCCCCATGTCATTCTGTATACTATTTATATAATTTGGCTCTCTTTCTAATATTTAGGTTCCCTCTTCTTCTGATTGGTCTGGGTCCAGTGGCTCCATAGCCCCAGGACCCTAAACATCTCTTATGAGGTTTTTGCCTTGGCCACAGAGGAAGTGCATGGCTAATGTCCACTCCACAATTTCACTCTCCCATCTACTCCTGATTTATTTTCTTCTCTACCCTCGGGGATCTCACCTTTTGTGTCAGTGTCCAACATTCCCTGGGACTTGTTTTCTTCACTCACCACTTTGGGACCTCAGTCTATTTTCTCCTCTTTGGTTCCCCAGGTTGGCACATATTGTTGGGAAAAAATGCACCAGTATACAGTTAAAAAATTGAGAATTTATGTTATCAAACCTTTGTGAGCTATTCCATGGCTTGGCAATCAGGTTTTTCTTATTCAGCTCTCTTTTATACTGCCCACAGCAGTGATTGAAATGTTTAGCATATGTGTTCTAATCTATATGCACAACTCTAGTGCTCTAGTGCAGAGTAAGCAGGTAATAAAAATTACATAGAATCTATGAATAAATGAATTATTGACTGAAAAGATGAGTCTTTCATGAAGAAAACAAGAATTGGAATGTAAATTGAAATATATGTATTGCTCTGAGTTTTATTGGGCACCTAGATCCTTACAGTAAATATTCATTTCTGCACAAATTTTAAAAGTATTCCAAAAATTAGGGAGTCCACCTAACCTCTAAGTATTTTAATGAGGAATAAATAACATCCCATCCTATAATTTTGGTAAGTAGAGTCTTAATTTCAATATTAATCTCGAAATGGCAAAATCAATCATTGGAGTTATGAATATCTATTTCACAAAATGGTATGGTGAAAATCACAATGTCATCCTATATAATAAAAGGATAATAAGCAAATAGACTAAATGGTGGAATAACTGAACAACTGAACAACCAGTCACTGTGATATGTGCTGACCACCAGGGGGCACGCATGGAACATGGTGGATGTCGGCAGCAGGCAGCAGAGTGCAGAACATGGTGGGCATTGGCAGCAGTGGGATGGTGGGGCAGGTGAGTAGGAGTGCCAGACCAAGGCAGGGCACTGGTCGCTGTCATCTGGGCAAGCCTCTGGTGGTTACTGAAAATTCTTTGTTCCTGCATGCTGCAGTCCCACTGGGCACTTGCACCCACTGCTGGCACTGGAGCCGTCGCTCATACCTGCTGTCATTTGTACCCGCTGCCAGCCTCAATCACCCCTCAGGGCTTTTCCATTTCCCTTTGCTCCTGAGGGGCTATTGGAGCCAGCAGCCACCTCTTGCACCCACTGGCAGCAACGACCCCGGTCACACCCTTTGCTGGCACCCGGTGCCTGTCCTGATCACTTGGCACCATCAATGGGTGTGAGTGGTGGCTGCTGGCCCTGATTGCCCCTGATTGAGGGCTTCTCTACCTCCCCTTGCTCCTGAGGACTGCTTGCACTTACTGATGGCACCAACCCCACTCTCACCCACTGCTAGTGCTGGCCCCAATTGCTCCATGCTATCAGTGGGTGTGAGCAGGGCCGGCATCATCATTAGTGTGTGGAAGCAGTGGCAGTGGGAGTGGGGCCAGATGGGGTCGCAAAGGATGGGCTGAGACCTGCTCCTGTGCCCACCGCAGCCTCCAGCCCACAGTTCCTTTCAGGGTGCACAAATTTGTGCACTGGGCCCTAGTAGTATAAAATAAAAATGAAAACAAGACTTGGAACATGTCATTCACCCAGTTAATAAATATAGGGTATCTAAATACAACTATTTACCAGAAATCCTATCAACTACAACTTACCAAATGGTTCAGTAAGTTTATAATAGTTATAATCACTTGGGTTAAGATACTTGAACAATAAAAGAACTCTCATAAAGTTGACTTGGAGGGATTTCATAAAAGATAAGTTTGGGATGAGCTGGTATTTATGTTTTAGAGGCAATCCTTTGTGAAATTTATAAAGGATCTTTGGAGTTAGGGGCTAGTATTTGTTAGTGAAATTAAAAAATATATAAAAGGAAAATAATATGAGACATGTGTGAATATTCATTCACAAATCTATCCCTGGGAATGGGAATGTGGTAGGCTGCTTTGTGGAGGTTCTGCCCAACCCACGAAGGCCTCTCTGAATGGCCCTGTCACCCACACCCCCATCAGCTACCTTTTATACCGTACTATCTTTTGGCCACTGTTTACTGAACCTTGTCTGTGTGGTCTACAGGAGCAGCAAAGACCTCCAGGGAGCGAATGAGGCACTGCCCACAGACAGCAGAAAGGCCACATCCCTTTCTTCAGTGCAGCTCCCTCCTTGCTTGTGGCACTGGGTCTTTACAGTACAGTTTGCCTTTCTGCTTGAATCTAGTCAATATTCCATGCTGCTGAGTCTGAGGTGAGATATATTCATGCTTGGTTGCTGGTATTGTAATTGTTTTAAGTTTCCTGGAAAATATTTAGCAATATGTATTAAGAATGTTAAAAATGTTTATATCTGTGTATCTAGTTGTACCTCTTCTAAGAGTGTATCATGTGTAATTTATCAGATTCATATACTTGAATGTTCATCACAGTGCAATTTATGACACTAAAAAAATCAGAAAACAAGCTAGAGGATCCAATTTGGGGACTAGCTAACTCTATTAGGATATGTCAGTATTTTATAATGTTATACAATTATTTAAAAGTTTTAGAAAAATATTTGATGTAGTGACAATCTACTATGTTAGGACATTAAGTACAAAATCTGTATACAAAATACTATTCACATTATGACTCTAATATCATGATTTATATATGTATGTATATATAATGAATACAAAAAAAGTAAAAGAAAATGCACCCAATGGTTAAAAATGGTAATTTTTGAGTGAAATATCTACACATGACTTATTTGTATGCTTGTCTATATCTATAAATTTCCTACAGTGATCATGAATGTAATTAGAAAAATCCCATTATAAACATGTGCAAAATAATGTATTATTTCAGTGTTATAAGGGATGAGTTTTTTCTTTGTTATATAAAAAAGTTTGGAAAATTAAAAATGAGATATTTATCCCATGCTGTTCACTGGAATGAAATATATTCCTTATCATTTCAATGACAGGATATAACATCTATAACCAACAGTACTAATCCATCAGCTGTATCAAAATTTAAGTGGAAATATGTTTGTACTTATTAATAGTTGTCTTGTTTTAAAAATAAATCAGCATATTTTTAAGAAATGAAGATGAAATACATTACAATAAAATTATTTTATTTTAATGTAAATATAAGTTTACCAGATTTTAATAAAGTAACAACAACTTAGAGATATAGATATACATATACATATATAGGTAGAATATATCCTTTTTAAAACAGTAAGGCATACTTTATGATATATAATCTTTTTACCAGAAGTAAAATGTATATACTTCTCAGATATGAAATGAAAGTAATGACATGAAAGACACTATGACCTGGGACAAGAGTTAACATTTTTATAAGTAGTTTAACTTTTATAAGTGACTTTAGTAACATCATTATACAAATAAGCCATTTAGTTGGCATGTTTTGGCAGTGTGAATCAGTAAGACACTGGATGAATTTCACAGGTTTCTAAAACTTTACAACCACCGCTTATCAAGTCTTTGTAGTAAATGTGATGTGTGATAGCAGGTACAAGTGAATCACAGTTGCTAATGGCTAAGCACAAAAAAGCTTTACTGCCCTTTGAACACTGGGGAGAGCAAGTTTGAGCTCTGATCTTCTGCTGCTCTTCTCAAAGTTTAACATATTCTAAACACCTTTAAGTGGAAATAAAAAAATAACAGAAATAGCAGACTGGAGAGATGGCATTTCCACCAGTAAAATGTTTCCAAATCAATGCAGTTATCCAGTTTCTGACATTGGCCTTTGAGCAGCCATCATCTATTTTATGCAAAATGTGACAAATGTGGCTTTGCTTCATTTTGTTACAAAGGAAAATTTTTGTTCAGAGTTTTAGAAAAGTCAATTCAGTACACATAATTCACTTTCTTCTTAAGTTTCTGAAAAGTAGCTGATGCTTATTTGGTAGAGAAGTGCTGTAGAGGAATGCTTCTCTTGCTCCTTTTTCCACAAGATTAAGTTCCAGACAGGTTTCAAGTGTGTTACTCAACCTCAACACACGGGGCAGGCTTCTTGGTGGAGGAGTTTCCATTATCTGAGGGGCGGTAGGAAAGCATACTCATTTTTGTGGATAAACTTGAGTGGGACTTGGCCTTTGGGGGCATGTATTTCAGAAGCTGGAGAAAATATTTTTTAAATTTTTCCCCAAGAAAGCCATAGAAGAGAGGATTAAGGCAATTGTTAAAATAAGCTATGCAAATAGTGATGGGCATGGCGGTGTCGACAATATCTATGATTTTACAGTCATGTATGATGCCCAGCTGAATCAGAACATCCAAGAAAGTGAATATTTGATGGGGAACCCACGAGAAGAAAAAGGAAAGTACAATTGCCATAATTATCTTGAAAATATCATCATTTCTTGGCTTGTTCTTCTGAATTTCATATGCCTTCTTTAGGGCTTTCCAAATAAGAGTATAACTTGTAAGGATGATCAAAAAAGGAAACAAGAAACCTAATATATTCTTGGTTAGGCCCAGCCCTATGGGGAGGGTTGAATTTTTGAATTCGTAATGGAAAGCACAAACTGTGATATTGGTGTTTTCAATGAAAAATGCATTTCGGTGGATTATAGTTGGCAAACTGGTCAAGGCAGCCAGCAGCCAAATAGTGATGCAGGTGAGTTTGGCCACAAGCATTGTGCGCCGAAGGCGGGACTTCATTGGATGAACAATAGCCAGGTAGCGATCAATGCTTAGACATGTGAGTAGAAACACACTGGCATAGAGGTTGAAACTGATACTGGCTGAAGCAATCTTACATAGGTAATTGCCAAAGGGCCAACGGTATTCCATAGCAGTGTAGACGGCCCACAGTGGCAAAGTCAGTAAAAAGCATAAGTCAGCCAGTGCTAAATTCAAAAGAAAAACACTGGCCACAGTCTTCACTTTCATGTAAAAGTAAATGACAATCACTACCAAGCTGTTTCCAAATATTCCCACCACAAAGATAATGCTATATAAAGTAGGGATCATGACAAATATGTAATTGTGTCGTCCAGCTTTGGGACAGTCATCTTGGATTCTTTTAATACCATCTTCAGTGGAAGAATTGAGGATCATTTTGACTTCCTGGGTTAATTAATCACAGATACTAATGCCAAATGCACCTGGAAAAAATAAAAATGGAAAGATAAAAATGGATTAACTTTCAGTTATAAATGAGTATTTTTAGTTATTAATCATAAGTATAGTAACTCAACTTTATTTTTAGGAAAAAAACTAAACCATATTTTCTGGACAAAAACTGCACATTCAAATTAATTTTGAGAGCATATTGCTTTTCTGGGAAGTGATAATATCCTCTAGAGAAATAGAAGTAGGGTTCTGTGTGAACAAAATGATCTAGATCCTTTGTGTGTGTTTTTTTTCTAGAAGTAAATCCTAGCTCTCAAATTGATTTGAAACAATCTGAATCTCAGAAAATACTACTGCATTAAATTATTCATTCAGAAAAACTTTTTTTTTCTTGAGGTAAGTAAGGCCAATTGGTCTTTAATCTCAGAAGTGTGACACATCTGCACTTATTTTTTAAACAATTTCTTTCATCTCATAATTTTTTCTTAGGTATAAAAATAATCAGCATCCCTCCCCTTAAGTGGTCAGAAGAGCTATCTATAGGTTTATGAGGAATTGGTGACTGTGGAAATTGATGTAAGAGGGGAGAAGAGGAAGGGGATAGTATTCTTCCTGTTATTTTTCAAGCCATTACAGGCAGTAACCACATTCTTTAACTTCCAACTCAGTCTTGCATAGGCTCTGAATCTCCTAACTTTTGTGTCTGCCAGCCATTTCTGGAATTAACTTTAAGATTAACTTTTTGTATAACAAGGATGACAAATGACTAAATTAAATCAGGATTATTAACATGCCTTTTGTGGGGGCTTGAGATAGTAGCAGTTCTTTAGGATTCTGGGAGGAATCAGATGCTCAGAAAAGCACTCTATAAAAACTTCTGCAAATATGTGCTCCAATATTTTATGTAATCAACAATTAAAATATTCATTCATGTGATTTAGAAAATCAACCTATTCAGCCCTACATAAGGGTCCATCAGAATACTTGGGGAAAAGGCTGATGATGCTGTGAGGGTAACATCATAGGAGGTGGCACAGGAATGTTCTGTTGAGAAGGTCAGCATTGGTCACAGCCAAGGTTGGCCAGGCAGAGCAGTGGTACTGAGTCAGGATCCTATTACTACACCAGGAGAATGGCTAAAGATTTCTCTTTTGGCAAAATGTGCTGGGCAAGATGAGGGACAGGAATAAGACATTATTAGTCTGCCCAGGATAGCTCTGTGTGCCATCCAGGACAGCTGAACACTAAGGCAGTATCCGTCTGGGCAAAAGTGTTTTACAAAAGATGAGTAAAGATTTTAAGAGATAACACTGGGAAGAAAGGGGTTCTTAAGTGGCTACTTTGTCTCTCCCATAGAGGCAGTTATTTTCCCCATCCAAGTTTCTGGTTCCATAACCTCATTAACTTCTCCTTCTCAGCCTTATGCAATCTAAATCCCTTTTTTCCCTTTTCTTTCATAAGGGCTTAGCATTCACAAACAGGCAAATGGTCACCTCCACTGTGGAGCCTTCCTAACTTTTCTGGGCAACTGGCTGTTTCATTTTGAGTGACTTTGGTATTTTGGATGTAGATTTTGACACTCTATGATGATGGTCTGTTAATAATGTCTTCTCCACTGGTTTGTCAAGGGTAGGGCGTACCAGTCTGGGCCCTGGCACATTCCAGGAGGCATGTGCTAAATGTCTGATGAAGAAGAGAGTGAGTGCACAAATGAGTGAATGAAAAGCATGTAACCTAAAAGCTAATAGTATAGAGTACTGAGACTAATTTCTATGGGGCTAATGAAATCAATTTACATTCTGCTTCCCAAAGAATCTCATAGAAAATATTCAAAGATGACCTGGGCTTCACCTTGAATGAGAAACCTAGACCAAAACCAAACCCAAACCAAAACACACACACAACAACAAAACGCCCTTAAGACTTTTAGAAATCTGTAGTTCACCAAACAAAAGATGAAAAGAAAGAATAATTTCAAAGAAACTAGGGCCAGGCTCTCAAGGAGGTAGGACCCATTTCCTCCTCACCCAGGCGGATTTCCTTACACTTTGCTGATTTTCAGTTCATTTTATTATAATTATTAAAATTATGCCAAATTATAAATATAAATTCATTTTAGTAAACAAATATTCTCTATTAAAAATTAAATGCTACATTAAAGTTTCATGTGCTAGCAATCATTTATACTTAATGTGGATTAATTTTCTTATTTGCTCTCCTAACAACTAGTTGAGATTAGTTGGATTTTGCCTAGGAAAACATTGGAAATGTCAAGGTTAAAGAACCTCAAAGATTAAAAGCTGCTTGGGTGAACTCCATAACTCCATAATCAGGGCAGAGGTAATTATTTGCTTCAGCTTGGGCACAAAATATAGGAAGAAATAAATTTGATGCATTAGGATTCCTTGGGTGCCCTGAGCTTGAGTGCTCTCCTCTTTCTTCTTTCCTCTCTTGGCCCTACTTTGAGGGCACACAACTCAGGCTGAGTTCATTAATTCTGTGTCTAGAGTGAGTGGAATTTTATTGACTAGGCTGGAACTGTAACCACTCTATATAATAAAAGACTAATATGCAAATTGACCAAATGGTGAAACGACCAGTCACTATGATGTGCACTGACCACCAGGGGGCAGACACTAAACTCAGAAGCTGCTCTCTGGTGGTCAGTGTGCTCAGCCAGAAGCTGGGCTCACAACTGACGAATGCAGTGCTGTGGTGGGAGCCTCTCCTGCCTTGCGGCATCGCTAAGGATGTCCAACTGACAGCTTAGGCCCACTCCTTGTGGAGAGGGCACAGGCAAGGCTGCAGTACGTCCCCTCCAAGTGCACAAATTTTATGTACCAGGCCTCTAGTCACTTATGAAAGAATTTCCCTGGGGAAAAGTTTCGTTTGAGAGAAATAATTTATAAACACAGTTTTGGACCCAAATTCCTTCCTAGTCTGAGGTCAGTTTCTCCTTCCATTCTCATCAATCCAGATGGACTGACACTTTAATATATGAATGGCTGATCTGAACAGCGAGAGGAGCATCCCTGTAGATTTTGGTGAGGGCTTATAATTTTAATGAGTTTTCACTTGAGAAACTCGACATAGCATTGGACATATTAATTAGATGAGAAGTTTACATAAATGTTTATATAAGTAATGATCAGACTTCCTACCTAGTAAGGGAACAAGTTGACTTATACTTAGGGGTGGAGGAAAGAGGAGATGAATTTTGAGTGATGGAAACAACAAAGAAATAGCAGGAAGAAAGGCAGGGAAGCAGAAAATGCAAATAGTGCCTTTATTCATCAACGTATATTCACTGAACACCTATTACATGCTGGGTGAATAAAGTCACTCTTCTCCATCATTTGTGTCTAGCTGGATGCATAGAAGCCTTAAACACAGAATTATCTCCAATGTGTTGAATATTTAACCATACTAGAGGCCCGGTGCACAAAAATTTGTGCACTCAAGGGGGTCCTTCAGCCCTGCCTGTGTCTTCTCCCAGTCTGGGACCTCTCGGGGTATGTTTACCTGCTGGCTTAGGCCCACTCCCCAGGTGATTGGACCTAAGCTGGTACTCAGACATCCCTCTGGCATCTCAGGAGCCCTTGGGGGATTTCCACTTGCCAGCGGGAAGCAGGTTTAAGCTGCAATCAGATCCTTAGTGCTGCAGAGGAGGCGGGAGGGGCTCCCACCACCACCGTTGTACTGGTAGCCGTCAGCCTGGCTTGTGGCTGAGCAGAGCTCCCCCTGTGGGAGTACACTGACCAGGAGCGGGCAGCTCCTATATTGAGCGTCTGCCCCCTGGTGGTCAGGGTGTGTCATAGTGACAAGTCATTCCCAGTTGTTCTGCTGTTAGGGTCAATTTGCATATTGCCCTTTTATTATATTAGATAATAACTTTATCTAATATAATAAAAGGGCAATATGCAAATTGACCATTACCCGAGACACCTAAGCCACGCCCACCAGCCAAGCTATGCCTCCCAGCCAACCAGAGCGGCTGTATGCAAATTAGCCCAGCCAAGATGGAGGCCGGCAACTATGGAGCTAGAGCAAACCAGAGGTTTCTGTTACAACTGCCTGCCTAGGCTGGCTGAGCCTCTGCTCACGGCCACACCCACCAGCCAATCAGAGTGGCTATATGCAAATTAACCCAGCCAAGATGGAGGCTGGCAGGGCAGCTCTGCACTGGGAACCTCCGAGTCTGGCATACCTGTGCCAGGTGTGTTAGCTCAGTGGGGGGGGATTCCGGCCTGGGGCCTCCTCGGGGCATCCAAGAGCGCCTGTTCTGGGTCCAATTCCTGGCTCCACCACCAGGGAGCCTCCACCAGGTGTGTGGGAGAGCGGGTCCTCCATGGGGCTTGCAGGAGCAGCCATCCTGGGTCCGCTGCCTGGCTCTGCCCCCTGGAGGCCTCCCTGGGGCATGCGGGAGCACGGGTGCCTTTGCAGGGTGTACAGGAGCAGCTGTCCTGGGTCTACTGCCTGGCTTTGCCCCTCAGGGGCCTCCTTGGGGTGTCCAGGAGTGCCTGTCCTGAGTCAGCTGCCTGCTTCTGCCCTGGGGGCCTCTGCGGGGTGTCCAGGAACGCCTGTCCTGGGTCTGCTTCCTGGCCACGCCTCTGGGGGCCTCCTCGGGGGCATGCGGGAAGACCCATCCAGGGTCCGCTACCTTCATCCGCCCCTCAGGGGCTTCCACAGGGCATGCGGGAGCGTCTGCTGCACAGTGCAGAGAATCTGAAGACAGTCCGCTGCCTGGCTCCACCCTGGGTGTGTTTGCTCAGCAGCAGGGCCCCACCGAGGGATCCTGCACCAGCGTCCGCCCCTGGCTCGCCACCCAGCTCTCTGCCAGGTGTGTCCCCTCAGCGGTGGGGGCCCACCAGGCGTGTGTGATCGTGGGCCCTTCGGTAGGAAACGTCCAGGCCTGCACTCACCAGCCCTCCCACCCCCCAGTGCACGAACCCTGAAGGGGCTGTGGGCAGCCTGAAAATGGCCCTCAGCCCCTCACCCAGGCTGGCCAGGCATTCCAGCAGGTGGACATCCCCTCCCCGAGGTGTCCCAGACTGCAAGAGGGCACAGGCCAGGCTGACGGACCCCCCACCCCTCAAGTGCACAAATTTTTGTGCACCGGGCCCCTACTATAGGATAAGAGGCTTATGGAATGTTCTATGTTTACTATTGACCCAAACTGGTGGTGGGGGGCAGAGGTGTGGTCAGGGACGCTTCCCACAGAAGATAGTACCTGGACATGAGAGGATGTATGGCAAACAGAGTGGTTAGAACTTAAAGGCAAGCAGCTGGCCAGCCAAGGTAGAGTAGAGCGTGTGCCATCACTTGAACTTTTCCCTTCTTACAAATGCCTGCAGCGGCATCTATGGGAAACAGCTCTTACAATTTAAAGATAATGCACAATCCTCTGGGCAAGGGTTTGGGGTGTGATGTGCACTGGATGGGAAGGTAACATAGGCCCTACTGGTCTAAGAAACAAGAAAAATCATTCTCGGTCTGCATGGTTTTTTGTTTTTGTTGTTGTTGCAGTGGTTGTAGTTTTAGCATAAGCATTTGTAGTGGTTGCCCATTTCTTTTTTTTCCCCCTCCTTCTTTTAACTTTTGGCCCTCTTCACCCATTTCTCCCACTGATTGGCTTCCCTAGCTGAGGGCTCTCAGGAAAGAGGTTAAAATGGAAGTCATGATTGGAAGCCATCTTAGGTTGATGCTAAATGGTGGGGAAAAGTGGCTTCTTTTCTCTTTGAAGCTGAAAGGATGCTGTGTTGTTGAGCTGATGGAGAGAGAGAGATGTGTTCTACTAGGAAACAAATTTGTGAGTCCTAGAAAACAGCTACATTTTGTTTATCCTGTTTCTTCTCCCAGTCTGGGGTAGGCAGGTAGGCTCCTGATAAAAACACAGGAGGGTCCATCTCTCCCTCTTTTGACTCTCACCATAGCTTTTACCCATTTTCTCTTAAAGGAAAGAAGACAGGATTTGGAGGCAAAGTACTCATAATGGAATCTTCCTTTGTCACTTACAAATGTCAGCCCATCTCTCTGAATGTGAGCCTCATTTTCCTCATCTATGAGAAATAGAACAGTGACCCCATTGCACATGATGGTTGCAGGGATTAAATGAGGTAATGTGAAGGCATTGGGCATATCTTTTAAATAGTGTTTAATAAATGTGTTTTACTGGGATTGTTGCTGTTATTTTTTGAATGCAAGACAAATGCTAATTGAGCTATGGGTAAAGAAAGCATGAGCAATTTTTAAAAGAGGAGTTTGGTTTGTTCTTTATAAACTCTTTCTCTTGCCATTAAAAGGCTAAAAATACAAAGCTGTTGTTCTTTCAAAGTATGAGTAAAAAATAATCATAACCAGCTGAATAAATTTGCCATGAGTCAGGTGGGAACTTTCAGTCTGCTGCAAACGCAAGGTCGGCTCATCAAGGCCACATCACCCACTGCTTGCTTTTGAAGGAGTTACCTGGAATTCCTTGACAGCTTCTCTGGCTCTTAAAAACAAACACGAGGAAGGAGATTAAAAAAAAATCTAAGAATATTTCCTCAAGACTTTTGATTAGAATATTAATACCTTCTATAGCTTTTAGGCAAGCCAAAACCAATTTAATTAAATTGTTCATTACAAGCTCCTTTGTTTTTGTTTTGTTTTTTTAATGAGGTTGCAATCTAAAGAAAAAAAAAATACCCATAGTTTTCTATGATAATAAGGAGAAAACGAAAAGACCAAGTAATTATATTTTGGAATAATCTTCTATCAAAGTATCTTTCTTAAATTCAAAAAGAATAGGGGAGTGTTTGGAAGTCATTTGCTTATAGTTCTGGAAAGCTCAATAAACCATTCCATTCAATTCATTCTCTTTAATGCTCTTGTTTTATAATTCAGACTTTAGAAAGCAACTGCTTCTGCTCCTGTGTTCCCAGTCCTCTCCCACCCACCCCCTCCACCCTAAGTAATGAATGAGGCATTCTATAGGCAACAATTGCTAGCCACCATCTATTTGTGAATTCATTGAATCATAAAAGCTAACACTATAATTTTTAGAGTTTCTACTCCCCTACCTGCCCCCCCTCTGCCCCAAATATACTTGGTCTTATTTTTAAACCTTCTGTTCTTATTTTATAAGGTCTATAGCTATCCTGCTTTCCTTAAACATTTTGAATATGTTAGGAGGCCCTATCTAATTGCTTTATTATTTGTGGTTTCTTTAGTGACAAATTCTATTTGTTTTATCTGTGGAGACTTTCTTTTTCAACAAATGAAAATGGTGGCACCTATGGACTCTCTCAGTCAACAGCTGCTCTATCCACCTTCGAAGCCAATCTAGTTTGCTTCTTTGAAACCAAGTCAGCAGCAGAAACTGCTAATCTCTTTTCAATTTCAATTTTAAGGGGTATGAGGAAAGCTTTTGGGCAGAAAAGGAAGCACTCACTAATTTATATCTTTAGAAAATTATAATGATATTATAACATTTATATGCATTTTGAGTTTTATGTTAGAGATTATAGACCACATGGCAATTTATTTCACATTAAAGTTTTTAATATTACACAAATCATATAATAAATTTTAAATGAAGCTGGAAGAATTAAGTATTCAATATATTTTATGTGTTTCCCCAAATTGCCCAATGTCCTGATTTCAGTAGGTCTTGAATGATAGTCCACTAATTAGTCCTGCACAGTATGTAAGTAGACCAGTTCTGATTTTGGCTTTCCCACTCCCTAGCTAGGTGACCTTGACCAATCCCTTAGCTTCTCCAGACCTGTGCAGCCTCAAGGAGCTTGTACACACTTAAAGAAATCTCTCAGCCCTGAGATTTCATAATCTGTCTTTTGAATAGGCATACACCTTTTGAAGACAAGGGCAATAATGGTGTGACAATAATGGAAATGACATGATAAATCATTAAATTAGCCAATTGTCTATTATCTATATAAATATTATTAATGCCACAATGATTTGATAATATTCCATAATTAAATATAAGAAATATTTTTATTAAAAATGAAATAAAAATAATTTTACTTTTTAATTAACTTCACAAAAGCTAATTATATTATAGTGCTGGTGTTTTCCCCCACCCTCATTTAAAAATGTAACTGCTTACTCAAATGAATGTTTTCCTGGCACAGCATTTGGATAGTTACTTGTGATCCTTAGTTGATGAGGTCAAGGTTATAGGTTTGGACTCTATCACTCCATTTATGGGCAAAGACTATGAGTTTCTTAGATATCCCCTGTGTTATTTATTGGTAATACTAGGTGACAGAGTAAAGGCAGATTGGTTCATGACTGTACATCAAAATGAAAAGCATACACTGAAATTAGACAATAAGATGACATCATTATATGAAAAAGGTGGCACAAAATGTTATTGTTAAAATAACTGCTACAAAATGAACCTATTCTCAGATTCTTTGTAGGAAAAATACAACTTTTTAAAATTCAGCAATCAGTTAAGGTGGTTCAGTTGCCCAGATTAAAAACATAGACATGAAGGTAGAGAATTATAAAAGAACATGATAGTAATCTTATTTAGAATACTGTTTTGAAGTATTATATTAAGTTAATATCCTGAAGAGCTAAGTGGACTTTTGTCCTAAGAAAATGAATTCTGTAAGAGTAATTTTATTTTATTTATTTATAGTTACTTTTTTTTTCAAATGTAAACTAAAGTGCTGTAAACACTGAGAAACATCAGAACAGCCAGATAGAGAATGCACTGGACTAGTGTCCTGTTGAAATGTCTGCTCAGTCTAACCAGTGCACATCATGTGCAGGTAAATTGATCTCTTATTTTGTTATCCTTTAAATATTAAGAAAGATCTTTAGAATGAGAATAACAACACTCATTCTCACCTCTATTTCATAGAAAGTTAAAGGTAAAAAAGTGAGATCTTTGAAAAACATAAAAGTACTGAAAATACAATGCAAGAGTAAGTAAAATGAACTTAATGAAAAAAATTCAGAACTTCAAATGACTAATAAAATTCTTTCACTCAAAAATTTAGATAAAAAATCAGGTCAGTACAACTGACATATAAGTATTACATTAGTTTCAGGTGCACAACATAATAATTTGATATTCATATATATTGTGAAATGACCACAATAAGTCTAGTTAACATCCATCACATACATAGATTTTTTTTCTTATGTTGAAAACTTTTAAGATCTACTTTCGTAGCAATACCCAAATACACAATGCAGTATTATTAACTACTAGGGGCCCGGTACATGAAATTTGTGCATTGGAGAAAGGGTTTCCTTAGCTCAGCTTGCCCTGTCTCACATATTGAGAGCCCTCAGGGAGTATCCTACTGACAACTTAGGCCCACTCCCCAAAGGGAGCAGTCCCTTCACCATGAAAAAATGACAACTTTTTTTTGGCATTTTCAAGATGTGTCTTTCATAGCATATGACATTTCTTTCTTTCTTCTCTTTTTATCCTCACCTGAGGATAGGTTTCCATTGATTTTTAGAGAATGTGGAAGAGAACAGAAAAACAGAGAGAGAGAAACATCAAAGTGAGAGGAACACTTTGATTGGTTGCCTCCTGCATGAGCCCTGACCTGGTCCCGGCCAGGGAGGATCCTGCAACCTAGGTACATGCCCTTGGTCAGAATTGAACCCAGACCCTGCAGTCAGCAGGCTGAGGCATTATGCACTGAGCCAAACTGGCAAAGGCAGATTATGACATTTCTTAGCCCTCTTGCAGTGGACCTTCATTTTTTTTCTCCAGGAGTGTGGTGGAAAAACCATAGATCATCTTTTTGGATTCTCATTACCCAAGTTACTAAGAATATTACCAGTGGCATACAGGAAGCTTAGCCAATGAGCCCTAAGAAAAGGTCTTTCCTCTGTAGTTCATTCCAATCACCAGCTCTACTTCTGGCCCTCCAATCCCAGCTCCACTCCTGCCCAGGTCTGTAACCTCTGGCCAAGGATGCAGGCCTGGTCAGGGGACCCTCAGAACCTTGAAATTGCTGGCTCTGCCCCTGCCCAGGCCTGAAGTCTCTGCATGAAGCTGCAGGCCTGAGCAGAAGACTCCAAAGCCCTTCCGATCCCCGGCTTCACAGAGCCCAGGCCTCTGCGATCACTGGCTCTAATCCTGGCCCCTGCCATCACCGACTCTGCCCTTGCCCCACTGGCAGTCTCTGGCCAAGGCTACAGGCCTGGCAGAGGACCCCCAAACCCCTGCATTGCCAGCTCTGCCCATTCTCAGACCCTTGTGATCGCAAGCTCCACCCCTGCCCCTCTGATCACTGGCTTTGGCCCTGCTCAGGCTCTGAGATTGCTGGCTCTACCCCTGTCCCACTGCAGCCTCTAGCCAAGGCTACAGGCTGGGCAAGATACCCCAAGGCCCCTCTGATCTCTGGCCTTGCCCTGCCCAGGCCTGAGGCCTCTGGCCCAGGCCTTATGCCTGTGTAGGACACCCTCATACTCCTTCAATCATCGGCTCTGCCTCTGCCCCCTCCGATCACCAGCTCCCACCTTGCCCATGCCTGAGGCCTCTGATAAAGGGCTCTGGCCTGGGCAGGGGACTACCAGCCCCCTCTGATTACCTGTTCTGGCCCTTGGACCCTCCGCCTGCCCTGCCACCTGCCTGGCTAACAGGCCTGACCACTTCAGTGGCAGGGCTGAGCCAGACTGGGCGTTGCCATCTTGTGGCTATGGGGGTGGCCATATGTGTGACAGAATGATGCATAATTTGCATATTACTCTTTTATTAGATAGGATGTGGCTATGGGTGCCGCCATCTTGTGGCCATGGGGTGGCCATGTTTATGGTGGAGTGATGCGTAATTTGCATATTACTCTTTTATTAGATAGGATAGTCACCATGCTATACATCACCCAGTACCTATTTATTTTATAACTGGAAGCTTGTATCTTGTGATTCTCCTTTGTACGTTTTTATTCCTTTTGAATCTTTTGACTCATCCATTTTGCCTGTTATCCCTGCCCTCTGCCTCCCTTCTAGTGACCACCAATCTGTTCTCTGTATTTATGAACAGTAGACATATTTTCATTTTTATAATCTACTGCTTTTATTTCAGAATAATAATGAGGTTCTTGATTAATGTCAAAAGAAAGGTAACACTATAGATATTGTATAGCTTCGACATTTAATATTTATGATAGCAATTGTTTGTGTACAAAGTGGGGCCCTCAGGCTAAATATGGCCAATGATATGTTTTCTTTAAAACAAAAATTTATATATTTTTATTGGTTTCAGAGGGAGAGAGAGAAGGAGAGAGAGGCAGAAATATCCATGATGAGAAATAATCACTGATCAGCACAGCCAGGCATGTGCCCTGACCAGGAATCAAACTGTGACCTCCTGGTTCATAGGTTGACACTCAACCACTGAGTCACACTGGCTGGGCCAGATATGTTTTCTTTGGCCCAAATGCATTTAGAGCTCTGGGATTTTAATCTTCTATAAATCACTACTCCTCACCACTCTATGTTTTCCAATGCTTTAGGTAAGTGCTTTTTAGAAAAAAATCTAATGTGAGGCACATGTAATTTAAATGTCCCTTGTAGCTACATTAAAATTCTAAAATGAAACAAGTAAAATTAATTTGAATAATATATTTTATTTAACACTATATTTCAATATGTAGCCAATATAAAAATTATTTATATTTTCCATTCTTTTTTTAATACCAAATCTTCAAAATGCAGAGTACAACATGTGTTTCCAGCATATCTCAGTTGAAACTAGCCACACTTAAAGCACCCACCCACCACTTGGGGCCACTTCAGGACATGCAACATTAGGTGCTTAGATCACATACCCAGCCCTTCTAGCAACAGGAGCATTACCATCAACTGGGAATTCCTTAGGAACACAAGTCTCAGGCCCCACACCAGACCCACTGAATCAGAGACCCTGTGGGTGGGGTCCATCAATCTGTGGTGCTGGAAGTGGGACAGCTAAAAAGTACTAGAAAGAGGTGGAACGCCTCAGAGAGAGGGGCTGACAGGCACTGTGCATAAGCAACTTAGACCGGACCATTTTGCCAGTTCTAATCATTCTCTTGAATGCCTATATAATTTTAAAACATTAAATTACAATGATATTACACCACTGATTGTAACAAAAAGTCTAGATTATTCTATCTCCTATTATTTAGCACTCAATTTTCTTGTGTTTTCTAATTAAACAGCCTGTGATAAAAGGCATGGATGCCAGGTATACTAAAAGGTAAATAACACTTTGCCAACTGAAAAAATATGATGAAATACTGGTGACTGTTGTTTCTTGTGAAAATTTCATTAGCAATAAACGAGTTACCATATGTCACACATCAAGTTTGACATTAAAATATATTTCCAGTATTTGTGTGCAGTTTGAGCAGGAGGGAAAAATATATTCTTTCCAAGAGAACTACATGAGATAATGCACCACTCTGTCCTTGACTGTTGTTTCTGTTCTAAATGTAAAATAAAATGTACCCCTTGGTTTGGAAAGTGGAAATAGAGCCTTTTGCAAGGGCTACTTAGTGAAATAGCACATTACTCATACAGCAGCAACTCTGTAATGGCAAGGAAAATACTTTTGAACATTCTGTGCCACACCAAGACCATCATCTCTTCTTGTTTTTAACTTTGATATAGCAATTTCTGCTTTTCACACCTTCACTTTCAGCAAGTGATTTCTACAAAAACACACTGTTCTATCAGCAACTATGGATGTCAACTCCACTCTTC
Organism: Murina feae; assembly: GCA_004026665.1. Taxonomy (NCBI): domain Eukaryota; kingdom Metazoa; phylum Chordata; class Mammalia; order Chiroptera; family Vespertilionidae; genus Murina; species Murina feae. The sequence continues at coordinate 85,328 of PVJC01000302.1, forward strand.
TTGAACTTGCTGTAACAAGCCTGGTATTGCTTCATCTCCCCATGAGATATGAACCTCTCCTTGTGTTGCTCCAGCTAGCTGAGCTGACTGTTCTTGTTCTCAGCCACATGCCTCCAAACTGAAAGCAATATGGTTAGAAGGGAACCCACAGTAGGAAATAGAACACCACAAGTGCATGTGAGCCAGCATAAGTTTCAAATGACAAGCTGGTGTGATAGAAATATCTAGCACCCTCTAGTTTTTATGAACAAACTAAGGGCCCAGTGCACAAAAATTTGTGCACTTGGGGGGGGGAGGGTCCCTCAGCCCGGCCTATGCCCTCTCGCAGTCTGGGACTCCTCAGGGGATGCCCACCTGCTGGCGTGCCTGGCCAGCCTGGGTGAGGGGCTGAGGGCTGTTTTCAGGCTGCCAACAGTCCCTTCAGATTTCGGGTCCCTACTGGGGTGCCTGGCTAGCCTGAGTGAGGGGCTGAGGGCCATTTTCAGGTTGCCTACAGCTCCCATTGACTCAACATTCCAGCGAGGCTGGCTGGAATCAGATTTCTGGTGTTTATTTATCTTCTATAATTAAAACATTGTTGCCTTGAGCAGAGGCCTAGTCAGGCAACAAAGCCTCCTGTTTGCTTCAGCTCCATGGCTTCTATAATTGAAACATTGTTGCCTTGATCAGAGGCCCAGCTGGCCTAGGCAGGCAGTTTACTCCAACGCTGGTGCAATGGAAGTCTCCTGTTTGCTCTAGCTCTATGGCTGCCAGCCGCCATCTTGGCTGGGACAGTTTGTATACAGCTGCTCTGATTGGCTGGTGGGTGTGGGTTGGCTGGTGGGCATGGCTTAGGTGTCTCGGAGTGATGGTTAATTTGCATATTAGTCTTTTATTAGATTAGATATTTTGGGTTGAAGAAGGCTCATGTTCCTTTGCAATTTCAAAATCTCCATTTACTCAGTTCCAGCTGGAAACCATGGCTGTTTGAAACTTTATTTATTTCTTGCTAATTAATTTTATTTTTAGGTGAAGCTTGTAAGTAAAATTAAGAGAGTGAAAGTAAATTGTTACTTTCAAGCTTCCTCTTAGAGAAATATTTTCATTGAATTTATTTATACACAGAAATCCCCAAAGCACTTAAAAGTTTATTTCTGGATCATTAACAACTCATGGGGTTTGGGGGGAAGGGTATTTCAGAAGCTACTGCCCTTTGTCTCGAAGGAAAAGGCACCTTGAAATGATTATCAATGTCAGTGTGGGAAATGACAACTTAAAATTTTCAGCCACTTAAGTTCTGCAACTAGGAATTATCTGGTGTAAGATGACAGCAGTGCTACTGTTGAGAAACCTAGGTCTAGTTCCTACTTTTTATTAACTTTTGATAATCTGTAGTTCTTAGCTTTTATGGAATAAGTTAACTGTATATTTTATTGGTTATATTTGTTTCATGTATCATATTCATATCTTCCCAGTGAAACTATAGATCCCTGAAAGGATAAAATCCTGTTAGGTAACCTCCAAATATCCAACATCATGTTGAATATTTAGAAGGAATTCTGAAATTGCACATTATCTGTTGTGTCAGATCATTTTAGAAATTACCCTCTTAGACCATTTTCCAGAGTTCCAGCATTCTGCACTAGTACACTGGAAGGGAGCATTGGAGCTTACAGAGTCTTCAAGAAATTTGATGGCTTATAGTGGCCCCAAGGCTGCCTCTGGAGGGAGAAAGCCACTCAGTCTGAAGTCAAACCCTGCCCTCTGGTGGCATCAATGCCAAGGATACTGCCAACTGGGAATCTGACTGAGGGCCAGAGGGAGCCAGCCTGTAATTAGGTTCTAAACTGACTGCAATATTTGAATGTAAATTCAACTTTCATTTATTCATCTTAGGCCCCTTTTCTCTGTGGGAAAACACATTAAATGTACCCTGTCATCAAAGCTCTTGTTAGAATTAAGCTAAGTAGAGAAAAGTGAGAGACAAAGAGGATAAACATGAATAGTTACAAATGATAATTTGTGCAAGTTTGGCAACCAGAGTTTCAGTTACTTGGTTTGAGTCTGTGCCTTGCCTGCTCTACACAGCTGCTTTACTGATCCATAAAAATATTGAGTAGTTGTTTTTGTAGCCAAAGAAGAGCATTTGTGGAAAAGGGCCTCTACAGGAGCAATTAATAAATTATGTGGCCAACATTTGAGTTATTGGTTCCTATAGTATTTTCCCTACGACTTTCTTATACAGTGGCTCTAGAAGAAAACACTGTTGTGTTTGAAATACCAGCTAAATCTAAGGAAATTATCCTTTCCTCTTTTTCCATTAAGAACTCTTTTCTCTTACTAGGAAAATACCACTGTATTTATTATCATAGAGTGCAGCCTTTTCTGTATACTGATGCCAAGTGGGTAACATTTTAGTGAGGCATTGAAGTCATGATATGCAGCTCCACTGAAGACAAACAAGGTCATTTAGAAGGTCTTTTAATTGAGGACATCAGAACTTTAAAAAGATACAGGTAGCCTTTCCTGGATAATTGGGATAAAACAGAAATAAAGAAAAAAGTCAATAAAGTCTAAAATTAAGCCATCAGGTGGAAGCACTCAGAATTAAGAATGGAATATATGGTGAATCTTTAAAGTGAGTGAAAGAATGTCAAATCTTTCCCCCCACCCCCTTAGATTTATTGAGAGAGAAAGAGAGAGAGAGAGAGAAAGAGAGAGAGAGAGAGAGAGAGAGAGAGAAACATCTGTGGGTTGCCTCTCACACATGTCTCTACTGGGGATCAAACCCCAAACTCACAGTCAGGAATCAAACCAGTGACCTCTCAGTACACAAGATGATGCTCAGACAACTGAGCCACACTGGCCAACATATGATGTCAAATCAGAAACCAGAAACAATGAGTAAGAAAGCAACATAATTTAATAAGCCAAGAGTAGAAGTCAGTTGATCACAGGATATATCAGGGGAAAAAATGACTTAGAACAAACACTAGTCTAGAACTCGGGGTGGGCTTTTTCTTTGTCTCTCTAGAAATTGAGATCTTAGGCAAATCATTAAACCTTCCCTGAACTCTGATATGACAAATAAGAATGAAACTCTTGCCCTTGGAAGAATATTGCAAGATTATATGTTTAAAATAAATTTATTTTTTTTTTAAATATTTTATTGATTTTTTTACAGAGAGGAAAGGAGAAGGATAGAGAGTTAGAAACATCGATGAGAGAGAAACATCGATCAGCTGCCTCCTGCACACCCCCAACCGGGGATGTGCCTGCAACCAAGGTACATGCCCTTGACCAGAATTGAACCTGGGACCTTTGAGTCCACAGGCCGATGCTCTATCCACTGAGCCAAACCGGTTAGGGCTAAAATAAATTTCTTAAAAGACAGCATATTATACCCATTCAATATAGATTAGATATAATAAAAATAAGTTTAATTCATGGCTGAAGTGGAAAGCTAATCTATATGTCAAGAAGTATATATTGAGCACTTATAATCTTAAAGGAAACATTAATCAATGTTAGCAAAGTCCATTGGCAGGCAGGCATTACAGAAAATGATCCATAAGCTTTGAAATCACAAAGATCAGTTTAGGTCCTGGCTCCACCTCTGAGTAATCTTGTAGCTGGCTAATTTATTCACCATCTTTGAGCATTAGTCTCCTCATCTTTAAAGTGGACTGAAAAATTACTGTATACTGTTAACATGAGGTTTAAATAAAACAAGGGAGGAAACTTATTGTCATATATTAAACACTCAATAGATCTAATACCTAATATTATTTTTATTTATTACTGTCATTATATATATACTAGGGGCCCAGTGCACAAAAATTTGTGCACTCGGGAGGTCCCTCAGCCCGGCCTGTGCCCTCTCACAGTCTGGGACCCCTATGGGGATGTCCACCTGCTGGCATGCCTGGCCAGCTTGGGTGAGAGGCTGATGGCTGTTTGAAGGCTGGCCAAGCCCCCCAGTGTGGACCCTCACCCCATTGGGGTGTGGCCAGTCTGGGTGACGGGCTGAGAGCCATTTTCAGGCTGCCCACAGCCACTGCAAGTTTTGGCTCCCTACTAGGGTACCTGGGCAGCCTGGGTAAGGAGCTGAGGGGCATTTTCAGGCTGCCCACAGTCCCTTCAGGTTTTGGGTCCCTACTTGGGTCCCTGGGCAGCCTGGGTGAAGAGCTGAGGGGCGTTTTCAGGCTGCCCACAGTCCTTTTATGGTTTGAGTCCCTACTGGGGTACCTGGCCAGCCTGGGTGAGGGGCTGATAGCTGTTTGCAGGCTGGCTAAGCCTCCCAGTGGGATCCTTCACCCCAATGGGGTGTGGCCAGCCTGGGTGCGGGTCTGGGGGCTATTTTCAGGCTTTCAGGCTGCCCACAGCTCCCATTGACCCAATGTCCCAGCAAGGCTGGCTGGAAGCAGGTTTCTGGGATTTATTTATCTTCTATAATTGATACACTGTTCCTTTAAGCCAAGGCCTAGGCAGGCAACGAAGTCTCCTGTTGGCTTCAGCTTTGTGGCTTCTATAATTGAAAGAATGTTAGAGACCCAGCCAGCCTACAGTTTCCTCCATCGCTGGTGCAACAGAAGCCTGCTGTTTGCTTCAGCTCTGAGGCTTCTATAATTGAAACAGTGTCGCAAATATGTTGCCTGGAGCACAGAGAGGCCCAGCCAGCCGGCAGACAGTTTACTTCTGGTGCAATGAAGCTTCCTGCTTACTCCAGCTCCATGACTGCCGGCCTCCATCTTGGCTGGGTTAATTTGCACACAGCCACTTTGATTGGCTGGTGGGTGTGGCTTAGGGATCCCATAGAAATGGTCAATTTCAATATTATTCTTTTATTAGATTAGATATTAATATATATTCATATGTCCCCAGACAAATACTAAGTTAATTATCCCATAATTTTACTTCATATATGTATTACTGTCACATTATTATGCATGGCCAAGAAACAAAGTGGAATGATAAGAGCCCTTCAGTATGGTGTTATTAATCCCATAAAGCAATGTAAAAAGGATCCATAAGGGATGCACTTTTAAGTGAAAGTATGAACATCTAAAGCATAGATGACTTGAAGATAAAATTGGGGGAGGAAAATGTACCATACTATAAGCCTTTGATACCTCAATAATTAAATGACAAAAATTTCCTTCAAAATTCAGGATTCAGAGAAAAAATTTTTTTGCCAATAGCTCTCTTAGTATTCAAATAACTCTCTTCCTTGAATTATCTGAGTTAATATGTGGAAATTGTTGATCTTTAACATGATTTCATGAGATTCATTTTGTAATAATTATATAATACTGTATTGTTTAAGATAATAACATTTTTGGTATCACTTTATTAATATATAAAATAATAGAAAAACAAATTAGGCTAAATATTTTTGTGCTCAGAATAAAGCAAATAGATTTGTGAACTTCATTAGAACTTTGTGAGAATAACATGATATGCTAATAATTTTGAATATTGTGAGATGAGGAGGTTCCAATTCAGAGAATATATGTTTATAAATCAGTCTATTTCACTAGGCATAATATACATGACAATGATTGGCTTAAAGCTGGTTTCCAGATAAATTACACAGTTTCTTTGTGCTATACCAACAAATTAAAATGTTCTCTTTACATAAAAAGTTATTCTGTAACTATGGACTTTCAAATTGTTTGGGGGAACAGCTTTAGCTTAATGTGGACCAGGAAGTCACATAAATTTCTGCTCTAGAAGGAAATATATGGGTCCAATTTATTGCTTTTCTTCAGAAAATATAGGGATATATATGTATGCCCATTGTATTGCTCAATTATATACATAATTGATATATTGCAAATGCTATTTGGGTTGCCAGGTTATCCCAGCAAAGTCTGTTTTAACCTATAATGGGGTGGTGTTCCTCAGTCCAGCCTGCACCCTCTATAATCTGAGAGCCCTTGGGGGATGTCCAACTGCCGGTTTAGGCCTGATCCCTTGGGCCTAAACCGGCAGTAGGACATCACTTTCACAATCTGGGATGGCTGGCTCCCAACCACTCACCTGCTTGCCTGCCTGATTGCCCCTAACTGCTTCTGCCTACCAGCCTGATCACACCCTAACCATTCCCTTGCCAGCCTGATACATGCCTAACTGCTCCCCTGCTGGCCCAATTGTCCCCAACTGCCCTCCCCTGCTGGTCTGGTCCCCCCCCCCCAACTGCCCTCCCTCCCCTGAAGGCCAGGTCGCCCCTAACTGCCCTCCCCTGTAGGCTTGGTCGCCCCTCACTGCCCTCCCCTGCTGTCCTGGTTGCCCCTAACTGCCCTCCCCTACAGGCCAGGTTGTCCCTAACTGTCCTCCTCTGGAGGCCTGGTCCCCCACAACTGCCCTCTCCTACAGGCCTGGTCTCCCCCAACTGTGCTCCCCTGCCAGCCATCTTGTGGTGGCCATCTTGTGACCACATGGGGGAAGCCATCTTGTGTGAGGGCATGACAGTCAACTTGCATGTTACCTCTTTATTATATAGGATAGTATTTTGCTTTGATTGAAACAATGTATGTCAGAGATTCATAACACTTTATTGCTGGAATGATATGCTCCAGGGTTCACATATTCACACAATAAGTGGGGCTGGGTGTAACAGGTGAGTGACTCAGACATGGTGGTAAATGTAGGACCCTTCCCCTTCCTCAGAGGAAGTGGAGCTGGGAAGAGTCACTTGCTAGCTACAACCAATTATGGTAATTGTGATCAGAAGAGATACAGGCCAATTTCTTAAAAATAAGCTTGAAATTTAAATTTTATGAAAAATATTTTAAAGTGTTTTTAACTCATGCAGGTAGGGAAAAAAAGCAACACTGTGTTGAACTAATATCAAATCTGGTCCAATGTCTGCCAATTTACAACATAGGATGTAGGCCAACCACCTATTTTCAGAATTGAGAAACAGACGGTAAGCTCCTGTAAGATGCTGCAGACCCATGTTGAAATGTTTTTAAACTACACTAAATACCTTAAGTCTATCTCAATTAGACATCCCCTCCTTCCATTTCCACAATTCATGACAGAGGAGATGGAGGTAATAGGAAAGCAAAGGTGTGACTGGATGAGGTTATTATCCACCCGTGCTCCCATATAGCTGGGCTGTCCCATTTGGGTGCATAGGAGATGGATGGAGCGCAGCGCAACAACTTTCAGAGCGCCAGCCTGGATGTCACCTTTCACTTTATTGTTCCTGCCAGGAACTGATTTTTCTCTTTTCATTTTCTATATTGTTAAAGATACCATTATATCTTTTAGAGCTTTTGCTATGATCACTAAAGTGATGTCTCCACATGGGTGAATGTAGCACAAAATCTGAGATATTTGGGAATTCTTGCATATTGTTTTAATACACATTTAAAAGAATCAGTTAGTGCCCAAAAGATTTTCTAAAGTGAAAGGGACTGATGCTATTTGCCAGAGCCACACTGACTCAATGTCCTCCTGGTCACATAATTGGTAAATATAAAAAATAAATATATTTTAGCAATCACTAAACATCTTTTAAAATTTAACCTGGTGGTTAAATTTTAAAAGATGTTTAGTGATTGCTAAAATATATTTATTTTTTAAAGTTTCACTATCTAAAGTAAACTGTGATGCTCTAAGCACATTATCTATACACTAGGGGCCCAGTGCACAAAATTCATGCATTGGGTTGGGGAGTTCCTCAGGCAAGCCTGCCCCCTCTCACATATTGGGAGCCCTTAGGGGGTGTCCTGCTGACGGCTTAGGCCCACTCCCTGCTCCCCTTGGGGAGTGAGCCTAAGCTGTAGTCTGGCCTCCCTTTGTGGGAGGTGACCAGGCTAATCAGGGGAAGCCACCAACCCCATCACCCTGCTGCCACAGCCACTGCCAGTCACCACAGCCACCAACGTGTTTTCATCAACACAGACTCCAGTCCCTTCACCATGAAAAAAGGACAACTTTCTTTAGGCATTTTCAAGATGTGTCTTTCATAGGATATGACATTTCTTTCTTCCTTTTTTTTTTTTTATCCTCACCTGAAGATATGTTTCCATTGATTTTTAGAGAATGTGGAAGAGAACGGAAAAACAGAGAGAAAAATCAAAATGAGAGGAACACTTTGATTGGTTGCCTCCTGCATGAGCCCTGACCTGGCCAGGGAGGATCCTGCAACCTAGGTACATGCCCTTGGTCAGACTTGAACCCAGACCCTGCAGTCAGCAGGCTGAGGCATTATGCACTGAGCCAAACTGGCTAGGGCAGATTATGACATTTCTTAGCCCTCCTGCAGTGGACCTTCATTTTTTTCTCTAGGAGTATGGTGGAAAAACCCTAGATTGCCTTTTTGGATTCTTACCCAAATTACTAAGAATATTACCAGTGGCATACCAGCTAGTAAATGAGCAGTAAGAAAAGTTGTTTCCTCTGTAGTTCACTCCAATCACTGGCTCTGCCCCTGCTCCTCCAATCCCAGCTCCACCCCTGCCCAGGACTATAACCTCTGGTCAAGGATGCAGGCCTAGGCAGGGGACTCCCAGATCCCTAAAATCACCAGCTCTGACCCTGCCCAGGCCTGCACTCTCTGACCAAGGCTATAGGCCTGGGCAGGGGACCCCCAAACCTCTGCAATCACTGGCTCTGCCCCTGCCCAGGCCTGCAGTCTCTGCCTGAGGCAAAAGACCCCCAAGCCCCTCCGATCACTGGCTTCGCAGAGCCCAGGCCTCTGTGATCACCAGCACTGATCCTGCTCCCTGCCATCGCCAGCTCTGCCCTTGCCCCACTGGCAGCCTCTTGCCAAGGCTGCAGGCTTGGGAAGGGGACCCCTAGACCCCTGCAATCACCAGCTCAGCCACTGCCCCACTACAGCCTCTGGCCAAGGCTACAGGCCTGGGCAGGGGACCCCCAGACCCCTGCTTTGCCAGCTCCACCAGTGCTCAGACCCTTGCAATCACAGGCTCCACCCTGCCCCTCCTATCGCTGGCTCTTCAGAGCCCAGGCCCCTGTGATCTCCGGCCTTGCCCCTGCCCAGGCCTGAGGCCTCTGGCCCAGGCCTTATGCTGGGTAGGGCACCCTCATACCTCTCCGATCACAATCACTGGCTCCACCCTTGCCCATGCCTGAGGCCTCTGGTCTGGGCAGGGAACCCCCAGCCCCCTCTGATCACCTGTTTTGCCCCTCGGACCCCCACCTCCCTTGCTACCTGCCTGGCTAATAGGCTTGACCACTTTAGTGGTGGGGCTGAGCTGGACTGGGCACCACCATCTTGTGGCTATGGGGGAAGCCATCTTTGTGATGGAGTAATGTCTAATTTGCATATTACTCTTTTTTTAGATAGATGTGGCTATGGGTGCTGCCATCTTGTGGCTATGGGCGCTGTTTATCTTGTGGCCATGGGGCGGCCATCTTTGTGATGGGGTGATGCCTAATTTGCATATTATTCTTTTATTAGATAGTATTTGTGTCACAAAATTACCTTTGTGATTTATACTAATATATTCCCCAAATTCATTCACTGCAGATTTAGGAACACAAAGCACAAACAGATAAAGAGAACATATCTGCTATTAATCAGGAGAATACGTTGACTGAGGGACTTTTGCTGGATTAATTTGGGTGGATATAGGATGTTTCTAATGAGCTATGACACTTGGATAGCATGTACATGTCTTGGTACTCCAGATCTAATAAAACTTCCTGGACAAGTAAGTTGACTTTTCATCTTTGTTGAAAAAGTAGTTTAATTCTCATGACTATATTTTGAATTCTGTAAAAAAAAAAGTACATTTTGGTTAATTGCTCTGTTGACTGGAAGAACACAATTCATTATTTTATACACAGTACCTTAGATTGGGAAGGGCAAAAGTACTAATTTCCACTTTAATTTTACGTAAAGAGATAAAATTATATGCCTTTTCAAATCACAGTAGTTTTTTCTTATCCATGGTTTCGCTTTCTGTGGTTTTAGTTACCCATGCCAACTATAATCGAAAAATATTAAATTTCTTCAACCATCAACCTTATCTGATCCTGACAATCAGCCTTTTACATTGTCATGGCTTGATGATTCTGCTTCTGATGTATTGTTAGAAGGTCAACAATAGCCTAACACTATGTCAGTGCCTGTGTCATTCACCTCACCCCATCTCATGTAGGCATTTTATGGTTTCATATCATCACAAGAAGAGTGAGAATAAGGTAATATATTTTGAAAGAGTCACCACATTCACATAACTGCTATAATTGTTCCATTTTATTTTAGTTTTATTGTTAATCTCTTACTGTGGCTATAAATCAAACTTCATCATAGGTATGTAAGTATAGGAAAAGACGCAGTATATATAGGATTTGGTACCATTCACATTCTTGTAACTCAGACAGTGCCATGTTGGGAACTTCTAGCAGCTCCTTTCCATGTCACTCCATGGAAAGTTGTGAAATCTGCTCCATGAACCAGGGACAGGCTGTGGGAATGGTTCAAAGTGATGTGGAAAGGGGAACTTTGTTGTCTTTAGCTGGTAACATTCTCCCACTCTCTCAGGGAGCATTCACTTAGGACTTTTAGTATTAAGCAGGTATTACATATTGGGCTGCTAAGATCAAACTTGGGATCCAAGGAAGAATATTGTGGAGGCAGTGGAAGGAACATGGCCTTGACATTTGAAGTCTTGATTGGAGTTTTCATCTCAGACATTGTAGTTTTCATCTCTAGACACCCAATTTCAGTGTTTTCTATGTCTTCCATGTCTCTATGTAACACGTTCAGACTTTCTTTCCTCTAGCTTCTTAAACATATGGAATTCAGCTATAATTACCATTAATGTCTTTGTGTACTAATTCTATCATCTGTGTCATTACTGGGTCTTTTTCCATTGATTGTTTTCTCTTCTCTTTATGGATTGCATTTTCCTGGCTTTTTGCATGCCTGGTAAATTTTTTCAAAAATTGATCTTTAGAGAGAGAGGGAGTGAAGATGAAAGAAAGAGATTTGTTATCCCACTTATTTATGCATTCCTTGGTGGATTCTTATATGTGTTCTGACCAGGGATTGAACCTGCAACCTTTCCATATTGGGATGACGCTCTAACCAATTGAGCTATATAGCTAGGGCGTATGCCTGATGATTTTTGAATGGATGCTAAACACTGAATTTTGCCTTGTTTGGTATTGAATGTTTTTGTATTCCAGCTTTGCTCTGGGAAGCAATTACTTGCAAATAGTTTAATCCCTTTATATTTGGCTTTTGGGCTTTGTTAGGTGAAACAAGAGCAGAATTTAGTCTAGGGCTGATATTTTCCCATTCCTGAGACAAAACCCTTCAGAGTATGCTATCTGATGTCCCATGAATTATGAGGTTTTTGCACTCCAGCCTGTGGGAACAGGAACTATTTTCTGACTCTGGATGATCTCTGGGGATTGTTCCTTCTAATCCTTTTGCGTGATTACTCACATACAAGCACAGAAACACAAAGGCCCTTTTGCAGATCTCTGGGCTCTTTCTTTGTAAAGTTCTCTATTCTCTGGTACTCTGCCCTGTGGACTCTAGCTCCTTGCCTCTCTGGACTTCCAAATCCATTTTCTCAATCCAGGCAGATATTGGAGCTCCTGCTGGATTCTCCTTCTCTGTGCTACACTGGAAACTCCCTCTGGGCAGTGAGCTGGAGCAATCACAGGGTTCACCTTCCTTTGCTTCTCTCTCTCTCTCTCTCTCTCTCTCTCTCTCTCTCTCTCTCTCTCTCTCTCTCTCTCTCTCTCTCTCCCTCCCTCCCTCCCTGCCTCCCTCCCTCCCTCCCTCATTTTTAGTTGTTATTTTAGGTGAGAAGGTAACCCCTGTTACTCCATCCTGGCTCACTTAAAGAAGAAGCCTCTGGTTTTTACTTTTGACCCTATATCTTTTGTACTATTTGATTTTGGAAAAATTACTCAGCCTCTTCTTCTTCTTTGCCTATTTATGAAATGGGGATAATAACGCAATACTTAATCAATGGAATCATACAGGGAGAGAATGTCAGAGTCTATAAGATTAGGCAAAGGAGTGTTCATACACTGAGAGTGGACTTTAAAACAACACCTGAATGGGATGCATCTCTCTTCCTAGCAGGAATCACCTGAGTCCTTTTCTCCTGCCCAAACAGGAATATTTGTCTTAGTGGTTGCTCTTATCCTAACTAATGACCCTGCCCTTTACCTTGTGAACCTGCTAATAAAGGCACTATAGGTCAAAAGGCAACTTGTCTCTTCCCAGAACCCATGGAGCACACACCATGTTTAAACAAAACATTTTGCTAAAGCTATGCCACAACATAATTGTGGTACCATCAACAGAGTCTATGTGATTTGCAGTTAAAAAAATCAAATTTTTCTTATTTACATCTTATTTAAAATAGATGATCATTTTCACCAATCTCTTGTGAAGCAGACTGAATAGAATACTAACTGAGAATATCTGCCCACCATTATAAATATATGAAACTCATTAGCTTATAATCAGTATATTAATTTTTGAAAATAGTGATTTTTTAAGGGAAAGATATATTTCTGTCACATTAAAATCCAACTTACTAAAGTAGTAACCAGAGTGAGAAAAATAATAAAATTGTGTGCCTTTTTTATTGCATGTTTATTTAGGCCAAACTAGTATGAAGCAGCTAGATTAATTACTTTTATACTGTTAAGTACTGCACATAGTTAATTATTTGTGTCTAAACCAGACCTGTAAATTACCATTCATGCAAGACAATGATGATAATTTATGTACTCCATGCTACAGCTTGCTAATATATTATTTTTTTACTTGAAATTAGATGTTGAAAGTTTGCAAGAGGCTTTTAAAGGCTACCCTGTGACATAAGTTCTAAAATTATGTGCTTCAAAATTAAGGTTGACAACATGCTATAATAGGAAGTAATTTAGATGATGGAATAATAGATTTTGTCTGAAAAATTATATTTTTCCAGACTTTTACTCTGATCTGTTGACTCTTATGGTTTCAGTTGTGCTTTTTATTCTGCTCCATTTTACAAAGTATTGTATTATTATCCCCATTGCTTTGGACACTTCATAGGTTTTCAACATGCACAAAACCAGGTCTTACCCTCTTGCCCAGTATGGCTAACCAGACATTTAATTGTGGTTATAAATGCTTAACGACCTCAAGTGCTTAGAAGGGGGCTCACAACTACCAGGAACTCACCAACCTAAACAGATGACACTAGATATTTACAACAGATGAGATGTTTACATTGACCTAGTTTGATTAACAGGTTCTTAAAGATATTTGTACATAGTCAAGTGAAAGGGAATTTTAAAACTTTTATAAATTCAAAAATTAAAATTTAAGGCATGTCATAAAAAAACAAAAAAGATGAAGAGATCAGTAAAAACAAAAAGCATAATTAATAAACAGATGCTAGAGGCTCCTTGTTACTTCCTATGTGGTCCTAGAGGAGAGCGTCAGCATCACCTGGGAGCTTCCTAGCAAAGCACTCTCAGGCCCTACTACCGAATCACCTGCATTTCAACAAGGTTATTTGTGTACCCATTTAAGTTTGAGAAGCACTAGTCCAGAAGGACAGTTAGTAATCACTTAAGCTTGCGCATGGATCCAAGAATTTGTCCCTCCTGTAGACTGGAGAGCTACCCCAATTGCTAAGCTAGCCCCAGTGGAGTGTGGCTGCCCTGGGAGAGACCTGGAACAGTACAGCCAAGCTGTGGCTATGTGAGGGTCTCCTGCATTTCCCTGGATAGCCCTCAAAATTCAGAGCAAGGGTCCCAGTGAGCCAAAACTGTGAAAATAGGAAAACAAAACCTATTTCTCATACCAAATATCCGTCAGCACCATTTACATATGGATTGTATATTAATCTTTTAGAAGATTCAATACAGATGCAAATTTCTTGCTGGATCTTTGGTGGAAAGATTCTTGCTTATTTTAGGAGAATTAAGGAGCATTAAAAGTGATGGGAAGTACTCCACTTTCCCTTGAAGCATATTCTTACCTTTTTTGTTTGTGTGAAATATGTGAGTTTTGCAACATGAATAATTTTAACTAACAACTGTTTTTATGTGTTTTTTGTTTGTTTGTTTTTTTTGTTGTTTTGTTTTTCTCCTTAAAATGCTGGCACTTGCTCCTGCCTTGCAGAGGCAGTCAGACTGTTCCACCACTAGAGGTCTGTATTACCTATTTATCATACCCAGCAGGCTGGGAGTTTATGCTCTCAATGTCAATACCTATTTCTCTCTTTTAAGATTTAAAATCTTTTAAAGAGACAACACCATGGAATAAAAATTACAACACTAGGAGATGAAGGAGAAAAAATAGTAGGGACCCTTCCATTCTGAAGGGGCTAAGTCTTCACTGCTATTGCTGGACAGCTGAGCACAACTTCATCCTCTGAAATTCAGAAATCAATAGCCAGTCGCAATCAGAGGAACAATATTTATTTTCTGCAAAATAGTTTTCCAGAATATATTTTAAGACCTCTATGTTTAACTTGAAATTTTAAAGCATTTATTTTCTTATTGCAAAAAAGTGAAAGCGATTTAATTAATTCTCAGTTTAGCTCATTTAAAACAACCATTTTACATTTATGAGTGTTTTATAATAATATTTTCTTTTACTGGTCAGCCAATATTATATTAAAAATTAATGTTCTCTCAATCTTAATTTATAAGGCTCTGCTAAAATTTTATAAACTAATGCATGAGCCTGGGCTTGCCTGGTTAATGCTATAATAGAAATGATGATTGCTAGTGGCTCTTTCAAGTTTTCACTGTGTCCTCTGCTGGCCCCAGGATTTTTACAAGAGTTGCCCATTTGGGTTAACCCTCTTCCAGCCGTGAGCAGTGGCGCAGCTCTGAGCCCTCCAGAAATCTAAACGTGGTGCCCCATTTACAGAACACCTGATAACGATGAAACCTTTCTTTCCATAGTCTTATAGTACAGGACTCCTAACATATTGCACACTCATAAATTCGCATTTTTAAATGCAATGGTTGAAAATATTACAGACATAAAAGCTGTAATTTACTGAGTATTGCAAAAGGGGTTTGGGCTTCTGATGTTAGATTTTCATAGATTATAATTATGCCTGCATTTGGAGTAAGTGGCTACATTTGTTGCCAGGCAAGGTGTGAGCTAATAGGCTCCCTCCTTTTAAAAGGCATGATTGCATAATGCTCCTGGCCTGTGCCACTTCCAGAAACAGAAGCAGGCTTAGTGTGCCTTCTGTCTGTCACTTTATTAAAATACAACAATTTGCAAGTGTTACTTAGCAGATCAGCTGGATTCATTTCAAAGGCTAATATTTAACAAAGGAGAAAATAACCTATCCCAATCCCTTTAAAAAGTGTTTTTGATGCATTCACAGAAAATTACCTAGTGTTTTAAAGATAATTTTAGTAATGTCTTACCCATCTTGTCTACACAATCCAACTGATCAATTCTATAGCAGAAGGAAACTAGTTCCCAGTGCAATCATGTGTACTACTGACCACATTATTTAGAGTAGTTAAGTTGCATTTCTGTGTATGGCTGTTGGCATATGAATTAACAATTTTCTCACTGAAATATGACAGAAAAAAATGTTTTACCAAAACCTGAAAATGCCTTTCAGAGCACCTAACTCTTCCATTATTTAAAATAAGTCTAGCTTATACTTGCATCCAATATCAGTATAAATCTATAATTCAATATTAACAGTGTTCATTTATATACATATGTATATGTTAAAAAATAATACTGATAGTATAGTAACTAATTTAAATAGCAACAGGAAAATCTCAGGCTCTGGAGAATTTGATGGGTTACATCTCAGAGAGAAATGATCACAATTAGGATCATGGTGTCAGTCCCCAATTCTAGTCTGATTCTGGTTAGAAATGTGGCTCCTTAGGCTCAGTGTCTGTGAAAAAATGAAACTAATGAGAGAACCCAGCCTGCAGGGGTTGTTGTTGTTGTTATTGTTTTGGTGGATTAAGTACAAAATGGCAGATGAGGGGCCTGACATAGAAAATGCCCAATGAATAAGTGTTAATTATGGTATTCTCTGATCCTTTTTGTCTACACTTATCAAATAGCAATATAATACAATGACAATAATCATAGTTGCCTCTAAGTGTTACTGTGAGAAGTAAATAAGATTCTATGTATGGAAGACTGCCCCTGACTCAGGCGCATCCACTGCTCTGTGGCAGGAGGGTCAGCAGAGCATCATGGCCTGCATCCTGAAGTGATCACGTGTTGCTGAAAATTTAGTGACCTCAAAGACTGAGGGTGACAAAATGGTGTAGGAATAGACAGATATGTCCAGATCAAATAGAATGAGCAGCTGAAACGAATAACATCCAACCTGAATTGGCAAAGGAGACTCAGCATGGAGACAGTTAGCAGCTGGGAAGGGCAGAGGACCCCAGGAGAAAGCCCAGGGCACTGCAACCACGTGAGCAACAGACACATGAGCAGCCTGCCCCTGTTCAAGGAGCAGCAGCTGCACTCAGCCCACCCTTATCTGAGGAGCAGCAGCCTCGTGATTAGCTGACCCCTGTCCAAGGAACAGCAGCTGTGCAAGCAGCCTCCCCGACCAGCCAGAGGAGACACCACAGCTGCGAACAGCACCCACCAGAGGAGCTGCTGCCAACTGAGGAGCAGCCACTTCTGTGACCACCCGCAGAGCAACCACAGCCAAGGAGTCACTACCACCTAAGGATAAGGTGACCAGATTTAAAGTGGTACACCATTGACCAGAGGGGGTTCTTTCTTTTTCTTTTTTAATTATTACTTAAAATATTACAAAGAGTAATTGGGACTATTTTAAAACACCACAGGATGTGGAACAAATTGTTAAAAGTCGGGACTGTCCCGCCAAAAGGAGCAACCCCTGCATGACTGGACATCTAGATCAGTCAGTGAAACCAAAAATGGGTAGACAAAGAAACCTCCAAAGGAAAGAAAAGGAGGAATTGTCAGAAAAGCAGCTAAGTGAAACAGAGGCATGCAATACGTCAGAAAAAGAATTCAGACTAAGGGTCATACAGTTCATAAACCTGATGGAGCAAAAAATCAACAACTTATGTAAAAATCAACAACTTATGTAAAAATCAAGAAGAAATGAAGAGTGATATAGCTGAAATAAAAAACACCATGGAAAGTTTCAAGAGTAGACTAGGAAGCAGAGGACCAAACTATCGAATTAGAAGACAAGGAAGCAAAACACACCCAAACTGAACTGCGATTGGAGAAAAAAATTAAAAGACAAGAGGAGAGCCTAAGGGAGCTATGAGACAATATGAAACAAAGCAACATACAAATAATAGGGGTGCTGGAATAACAGGAAAAGGAACAAGGGTTAGAAAACATATTTGAAGAAATTATGTCAGAAAACTTCCCTGAGGTGGGGAAGAAAAATGTCACACAAGCACAGAGAGTCCCAATAAGATTAACTCTAAAAGATGCACACCAAGACACATCATAATTAGGATGGCAAATGTTCAGGACAAAGAGAGAATCTTAAAGGCTGAAAGAGAGAGACAGAAAGTTACATACAATGGATCTCCCATTAGATTATCAAATGATTTCTCAACAGAAGCACATCAGGTCAGAAAAGAATAGAAGAAAATTTATAAAATGATGCAAAGCAAGGGACTGAATCCAAGAATACTCTATCCAGCAAGGCTATCATTCAAAATTGAAGGGGAAATAAGAAGTTTCACAGACTTCATATTAAGAAAATATGAACCATATATATGCTATCTACACGAGACCCACCTCAGAACAAGGGACTCACACAAACTGAAAGTAAAGGGATGGAAGAATACCTTTCAGGCAAATGGAAATGAAAAAAAAAAGCTAGGGTAGCAATACTTCTATCTGACAAAATACACCTCAAAGTGAAGGCCATAACGAGAGATAAGAAAGGCTACTTCATAGTACTAAAGGGATTGATAGAACAAGAGGTTATAACCCTGATGAACATATATGCACCCAATGCAAGAGCACCCAAATACATAAAAAAAAGTCCTGGAAGATATCAAGGGAGAGTTCAATAACAATACAATCATAGTAAGGAACTTTAATAAACCGTTGACATCACTGAATAAATCTTCTAGACATAAATCAGCAAAGAAACAGAAATCCTAAATGACTCACTAGATCAAATGGACTTAATTGACATCTTCAGAACATTTCACCCCAAAGCAATGAAATATACATTCTTTTCAAGTGCACATGGGACATTTTCAAAAATAGACCACATATTGGGTCACAAGCAGTTTCCCTAAATTAAAAAAGATTGAATCATATCAAGAATTTTCTCAGACCACAATGGCATAATATTAGGAATAAACTACAATAAAAACAATCCAAAAAATTCAAACACTTGGAAGCTGAAAAGCATGCTATTAAACAATGATTGTGTTACCAAAGAGATCCAAGAAGAAATTAAAAACATCCTGGAAACTGATGACAATAAAAACACAACAATCCAAAATCTCTGGGACAAAATGAAAGCACTTCTGAGAGGGAAATTTATAGTTTTAACAGGCGTACCTCAAAAAAACAAGAAAAAATTTTACTAAAGCATCTAATTCTACATCTCAAAGAATTATAAAGAGAGCAACAAGAGAAGCCAAGAGAGAGCAGAAGGAAGGAGATAATAAAGATCAGAGTAGAAATGAATGACATAGAGACCAAAGAAAAACAACCAAAAAAACAAACAAACAAACAAAAAAACACAATACAGAAGATCAATGAAACCAAGAGCTGGTTCTTTGAAAGGATAAACAAGATTGATGATCCTCTAGCCAGGTTCACCAAGAAGAGAAAGGACACAAATAAACAAAATCAGAAATGAAAGAGGTGAAATAACAACAGACCCCACAAAAATAAAAAGGATTGTTAAAAAAAAAATACTATGGACAACTCTATTCTAACAAACTGGACAATATGGAGGAAATGGACATATTCCTAGGAAAATACAACCTTCCAAAACTCAATCAGGAAGATTCTAAAAATCTCAATGGGCCAATAACTATGGAAGAAATTGAAGCAGTCATCAAAAAACTTCCAGCAAACAAAAGCCAAGGGACTTTTATGCATGCATTTAAGCATAACTAATGGACGCAAGACACTGGGGGGTAGGGGAGGCGGGGGAAATGGCAGGGGAAAAAAGAGATATATGTACTAATCTTTGAAAAACTGTATGTAATTAAAAAAAAAAAAGCTTCCAGCAAACGAAAAGCGCAGGGGCAGACGGCTTCACAGGGGAGTTTTACTAAACATTTAAGGAAGAACTAAAACCTATCCTCTTCAGACTAGTCCAAAAAATTCAAGAGGAACACTTCCAAGCTCATTCTATGAAGACAGCATCACTCTAATACCAAAACCAGATAAAGACAACACAACGAAAGAGAATTACAGGTCAATATCCCTGATGAACATAGATGCCAAAATCCTCAACAAAATTCTAGCAAATCGGGTCCAGCAGTACATAAGAAAGATCATACACCATGACCAAGTAGGATTTATCCCAGGGATGCAAGGATGGTACAATATCCACAAATCAATAAACGTGATACAGCACATTAACAAATTGAGAGATAAAAATTACATAGTCATATCAATTGATGCAGAAAAAGCATTTGACAAGATCCAACACATTTTTTAATCAAAAACTCAGCACGGTGGGAATAGAAGGATCATACCTCAACATAATAAAAGCTATATATGACAAACCCACATCCAACATCATACTCAATGAGCCAAAACTAAAACCATTTCCCCTAAGAGCAGGAATAAGGCATGGATGCCCACTCTATCCACTCCTCTTTAACACAGCACTGTAAGTATTAGCCATTGCGATCAGACAAGAAGAAGAAATAAAACGCATCGAAATTGGAAAAGAAGAAGTAAAACTGTTCTTATTCACAGATGACATGATACTATATATAGAAAACACCAAAGACTCCTTCAAAAAACTATTAGACTTAATAAATGAATTCAGCAATGTAGCAGGATACAAAATTAACGCCCAGAAATCTATGGCACTTCTATACTCCAATAGTGAACTTACAGAAAGAGAGACTAAAAAAGCAATCCCATTTACCATCGCACCAAAAAAATTAAGATACCTAAGTATAAACTTGACTATAGAGGTAAAAGACCTATAAGCCAAATACTACAGGACACTGAAAAAGGAGATAGAGTAAGACATAAACATATGGAAGAACATACCATGTTCATGGATTGGTAGAATCAACATCATCTAGATGTCCATACTACCTAAAGCAATCTATAGATTCAATGCACTCCCCATTAAAATACCAACACCATATTTCACAGACCTAGAATGAACTTTCCAAAAAATTCATCTGGAATAAAAAATGACCCCGAAGAGCTGCAGCAATTCTGAGAAAGTAGAACAATGTAGGTGAGATCTTAATACCAGATATCAAGCTGTATTACAAAGCCACTGTTCTCAAAAAAGCCTGGTACTGGCACAAGAACAGACATATAGATCAATGGAATAGAATATAGAACCCAGAAATCAACTCAAATCACTATGCTCAATTTGTATTTGATAAAGGAGGCATGAACATACAAGGAAGTCAAAACAGCCTCTTCAATAAATGGTGTTGGGAAATTTGACAGATGCATGCAAAAAAATGAAGCTAGAACATCAACTTACAGCATACAAAAAAATAAACTCAAGATGGATAAAGGTCTTAAACATAAGATGGGAAACCATAAAAATACTAGAGAAATCCACAGTCAGCAAAATCTCAGACATATGTCGCGGCAATTTCTTCACTGATACTGCTCCTAGGGCAATGGAAACTAAAGAGAAAATAAACAAATGGGACTACATCAAAATAAAAAGCTTTTGCACAGCAAAGAAAACCATCAACAAAACAACAAGAAAGCCCATTGCATGGGAGAACATATTTGTCAATGTTATCACTGATAAGGGTCTAATCTCCAACATTTATAAGGGAACTCATGCAACTTAACAAAAGGAAGGTAAACAACCCAATCAAAAAATGGGCAATGGACCTAAATAGATACTTTTTGAAAGAAGACAGAAAGGTCAAGACATATGGAAACATGCTCAAAGTCACTAATCATCTGAGAGATGCAAATCAAAATGACAATGCAGTACCATCTCACACCTGTCAGATTGGCTATCATCAATAAATCAACAAATGACAAGTGCTGGCGAGGATGTGGAGAAAAAGGAACCCTTGTGCACTGCTGGTGGGAATGCAGAATGGTGCAGCCACTGTGGAGAACAGTATGGAGTTTCCTCAAAAAACTAAAAATGGAACTCCCATTTGACCCAGTGATCTCACTTCTAGGAATATATCCCCAAAAACCAGAAACACCAATAAGAAAGGATATATGCACCTCTATGTTTATAGCAGCACAATTCACCATAGCTAAGATTTGGAAACAGCCTAAGTGCCCAACAGTAAATGAGTGAGTTAAAAAACTGTGGTACATCTACACAATGGAATACTATGCTATGATAAAAAAGAAGGAATTCCTACCATTTGTAACAGCATGGATGGAACTGGAGAGCATTATGCTAAGTGAAATAAGTCAGTCAGGGAACTATAAATATCACATGATCTCACTCATTTATGGAATATAATGAACAACATAAACTGTTAAACAAAAACAGATCCAGAGACTGAGAAACATTGATCAGACTGTCAAACCTCAGAGGGAATGGAGGGGAGGGTGTGGGTAAGGGGGAGAGATTAACCAAAGGACTTATATGGAAGCATATAAGCCTAACCAATGGACACAGACAACAAGGGGTGAGGGCATGAGTTGGGGGAAGGAGGGTAATGTGGGGATAAGGACACATATGTAATAATTTAATTAATAAAGAGATTAAAAAAAAAAGATTTTATGTACCTGGCACTGGATGCTTTCCAAACTTGTCTTGCACAGTTTTCACCCATAAAACAGTGTGGAAAGTTTGGAGAGTTTCAAGGATGATTCATCCTGGATCTGAGGTTATTTATTTATTTTTGAGTGCGAAGATCTGCCATTTAGATTACTTTAAATCTGATATTTCTTTCTTTTCTGGACGATGACTTAAATTTGTGACTCTACCTGATTTACAAGAAAATATTGCATGGAAGTAAAAGTCAACTAGAAAGAAATTGTTTTCAGTGCCATTAAAAAAATTAAGTTAAGAATTTGTTCAACCTCAGGGAATGAAAACAATATATCATGCTCAAAATGCTATTTTCAACCCTTTCATAATTCTGAGAATCGTTTTCCCTGTATAGTCTCTATTTTCAGCAGAGATTTCTGTGGGAGAAGGAAGCTGTGACTAGCTTTTTCCTAGGGACAGAATACTGACTCAATTCCAGCCATATTTTAACTAACTTTTCTTCCCAATACTATTTGGATTTAGAATTAGAATTGCTGAATTTTGCAATGAGCACCAAAGAAAATAAATATTAGCTACTGACATACAACTAAAAAGGCTTTACTGAGAGGAGGACTAGACTTGGCAGTTTGGCCTTGCTGCAGCAATTCCCAAGGACGCCCTGGAGTTACAAAGGAGGTGTCCTGAAGTCAGAGGCATTTGCCTGGACCGCGGTTCCCCGTCCATTCAAACCAACTCTCATGTTTTTGTGTGAGAGAAGGAAAACCTCTCCCTTAAAGTTATCTATTGTATATTCTCAAAAATTCTAGCTCCTTGCAAGGTTGATTTTATGGAATGTCAGTGGTATGAGGAGCACTGGGAAATAAATTTCTGCCTGGTTTTAGATAACTAACTGTTCCTATCATTAATGAGCCCTAGGATCTGAAGTTGCTGTAACAGCTCTTTTGGGGCCACGTTTCAGTTAAAAGTCAGTCTGGCACACTGGCAGTTAAGGCTTCAAAACCACATTTTTCTGTCAACTTGGCATAACCTAGTTTCCAGGAGCCTTCTTATACCACTACCTCTTTGGAAATCAAACCAGCATTTTCATATGTACATACCCTAAAACTCTCCACTTGTGCCAAAAATGTATAAAATGTTTACTGTAGCACTATTTACCAGCCATTGAGTATTGCTCTTCTAGAATATAGAAAGCTGCATGTTTCCCCTCATTCTATTCATGATCACTTCTCATTTTTCACTCTTGGGGGCCTGTAAAGCAGTTAAAAAAACTGGTGCACATGGGGAAAGCATGGCATCACAGATGGTTGTCTCTTCCTTGTCCCTATCTGCTAGAACTAGTAACTGGTAGGAGAGGAACTTAGAAAATCAAGTTATCAGCAGAGAAACTATTAGTCTTCATTTTCTTCTTTCCTACCTGGAAATACAAATTTTTAAATATACCTGTTCCCTAATCCTCATTAGGAAATTTTGAAGAATAGCAGAACGGGAGAGGGAAAAAAAAGCATGAGGATAATGAACAAACACCGACACTAAAAATAGCACAACATTGGGATTGTTCCTTCTCACTCAGAGCACCCTACATATTTACAGTTGGTTGAATTTGAGGTTTTCCATTAAATTATTTTATTCCTAGTTACATGTGGATGAATGCCACATATACAATCACAATTGTATATTTTTGTTTAGAATTCTTTATGTTGGACTTGAAGATAAAGTAATTTAAATTGATAACTGGTATATGAAATCATTTCGCATTCCATGGTATCCCTAGGACTTAAGTTCATTGGTGTATTTGTCTAAGAATAGGATTATTACTAGAAGTAATCTAATGACAATGTCGTACAACCCTAATTCTCTGTTGTTGAAGAGTTTTATCTTAAGGCCTAAAAACATGGGGTTACAGGTCAGTGACAGGCAAACTCTTTTGAAGTAAACCAAAGGCACTAATGACATCAGTTGGTTATCCAGGAGGAACCGACATCAAATGCAAGTTTTCGGTCTGGCTGCTGTTGCTCAGTGGCTGAGCATCAATCTGTGAACCAGGAGTTCATGGTTTGATTCCTAGTCAGGGAATATGACTGGGTTGTGGGTTTGATTCCTAGTTGGGGGCCTGCAGGAGGCAGCCATGATCAATGATTCTCTGTCATCATTGATGTTTCTCTCTCTCTCTCTTCCTCTCTGAATTTAATAAAAACATTATATATATATATATATATATATATATATATATATATATATATATATATATATACAGATTTCTTTTTGTATGGCTTCTAGGATACTGGCCTATTTGCTGTGCTTGAATATTCTGGCACAGTACTGCCTCAGGGCCTTTGTGTTTACTCTACCCTCTGCCCAGAACAATCTTCCCCCAGACTCCGTAGAGTTCTCTCCACCTTGCTAAGGAGGCTCTCTTTAAATAACCATTTAAAATTGCCCCTTCCCCTCTCACTGCTTCCAAGAGCTATTCCCATTCTCCATGACATCCAATCTGCTGTATTACATATTTGACTTGATTGTTTCTCTGTTAACATGCACTGGGACTAAGTTCTGAAGCCAGGTTTTTTGTCTGCTTTGCTCACACTTCATCCTCAGTGCTGAGCACAGTGACTAGCAAGTAGGTGTCTAACAAAAATACTTACTAATTGTATCACAGAAGAATCTGTTGTAAACTGCAGTCTAAATAGAAATAACTTGTATTTAATGTAATTCTTTCAGGATTCTTACTCTCATGACATTTCTTTGATATTCCTATTTCAGAGTAAGAGAAAAGAAACTTTAGGATTACCCCACACCCTTTTAATAACAAACTTCTAGGTCAGGAATGTTGCAAACTGAAATGTTATCAGGATCTAAGTGTGTGAAGCACCCACTATAAGGCATTAGAAAGTGGTGAGGTCTGTGATAAGTATTATGTTCATATACAATTTTACTTAAAGCCATTCAGATAAAAACAGAGTTTAAACCACAGGCCCATCTGAAGAAAACCTGTTTACCTGTAGTTTCCAAGGCCCATTTCAACCATCAGTTTGTGGCCAATAGGACCATGAAGACATTTTGTAGATCATAACATTTTTTTTCTACCTGTTTTCAACTATATACTTAGGCTTGGGTATGTGCATGACTCCACATCAGGACAGAAATATTCAACTGATCAAATCTAATTACATTTGCTTTCCAATTAAATTGTGTATCACCTTCTCCTCTTGTGAGAGACATGGCCTCTCTTGGATCCCCAGCATCTGATTATTTCAAACATAATTGATTTGTGACATTTCATTAATACAGTTAACTAAAACTAATTATACATATTGAATACAAGTTTCCTGTGAAATGAATTATTTTACTTAGCTTAAGGGCTCTTAATTGGCATGATGAATTGCTGAGAAGGACTGCAGAATTACATCCTCTTGGGATGTTTAGCTATATATATAAAATCAGCCAATATGCATTGATAGATGATAACACAAAAACTAAAAAAAAAGTGATTAAATATAAAAGTTAAAGATATAAAAACATCCTCCTAAAAAGTTAAAAATAAAAAAATTGATGACATAGATCTCTTCATTTTAAGATATCAGATTCCTATCAAATTTGTCCTATTTTAAGCAAGCTAAACTATTTTTTTTTAATTTATTGGCATTTATTATTTTCTTTTACTTATCTGGTACATACTTCATTTCTCCTTCTTTAACTCAGATGGCATGTTTTGTCTATCTAATTTATCCATCTAATTAATTTTAATTCCTAGCAGAAATGTAAGAAGAGCCTACTACTATGTCAGTTGCCCCAAACCAAGCTGATGTATTGTGGGCTAAAACTTCCCACAAGGCCATTTCCAATGTCCCGTTCTGTCCTATTGCATATAGAGAAACATGCTCTGTATAAAATGAAGATCAGCGTTCATTAATGGTTTAGTTGAATAAAAGATGGCTAATCTATTAGTGTTACATATATCACATGAAGAGCTGTTATCATTAGTGACTAATTTGCCTTGTTTTCACACTGCCAAAACAGGTTGGACTTCTTGCATTGCATTGTTAAAGAACACACTCAGTTGTTTTTCCTTCTGCTCTGTGCACTGGCCCCACTGGAGGGACCAGGAGGCAGCAAAATACCCACATTATTCTTCTTTGACCTGGGAGCATCACTGAGGAGCCAATACTCAGGCTCTAGGTCAAGAGATAGCCTTGACCTCCTGCCTGATTTTATCTACAGCAGCTGTTTGCTTTCCACCACGGCCTTTGCTGTGTGCAAAAGTACTTTGGCTTTGCCTGGATGAGAGGAGGAGGAGGACTGCTCCTGACTGGATGTTGGACTTATGGCATGACATTATTCCCGTTGTCTGTCTTAGGGTCCCCTGGTGAGTTCATTATTTGTTTAAATTCTGAAAAGGTGCCAAAGACCTAGTATCAGATAACTGGTTACCTTCTGCCAGGTATGCACTATATTATTATATTTCAAAGATATCCTAGACTTTTCTGGAATTTAAAAAATTACTCCTATATGTTTCAATCTTCTTAAATGTCTATGAGAATTACCAACTAGTTAAAGGGAGAATATGACAACACTTTTGGTACTGGTCAAAAGCTCTTTCTGCCAACAAAACAGAGGTTTTTTGTTTTGTTTTTAAACAACAAGAAAGCCCACTGCATGGGAGAACATATTTGCCAATGATATCACCAATAAGGGTTTAATCTCCAACATTTATAAGGGAACTCATACAACTTAACAAAAGGAAGATAAACAACCCAATCAAAAAATGGGCAAAGGACCTAAATAGACACTTTGCAAAAGAGGACATTCAGAAAGCCAAGAGACATATGAAAACATGTTCAAAGTCACTAATCATCTGAGAGATGCAAACCAAAATGACAATGAGGTATCATCTCACACCTGTCAGAATGGCTATCATCAACAAATCAACAAACAACAAGTGCTGGAGAGGATGCGGAGAAAAAGGAACCCTCGTGCACTGCTGGTGGGAATGCAGACTGGTGCAGCCACTGTGGAGAACAGTATGGAGTTTCCTCAAAAAAATAAAAATGGAACTCCCATTTGACCCAGTCATCCCACTTCTAGGAATATATCCCAAGAAACTAAAAACACCAATAAGAAAGGATATATGCATTCCTATGTTCACAGCAGCACAATTTACCATAGCTAAGATTTGGAAACAGCCTAAGTGCCCATCAGCAGATGAATAGATTAGAAAACTGTGGTACATCTACACAATGGAATACTATGCTGCTGTAAAAAAGAAGGAGTTATTACCATTTGCAACAGCATGGATAGAACTGGAAAGCATTATGCTAAGTGAAATAAGCTAGTCAATGAAAGAAAAATACCACATGACATCACTCATTTACAGATAATAAAGACCATTATAAACTGATAAAACAAAAATAGATACAGAAGCAGAGCAGCATCAAACAGACTGCCAAATTACAGCAGGAAGGCCAGGGTGGGTTGCAGGGGGTGGTAAGATATCAATTCAAAGACTTGTATGCATGCATATAAGCATAACCAATGGACATAAGACTGGGGGATAGGGGAGGTCGGAGGAATGTCAAGGGGGGGCAAAAAAGGAGACATATGTAATACTCTTTGTAATACCTTAAGCAATAATACAAAATTTAAAAAAAAACAGAGTCTGAATTTAGAGGCCAATTCTCTTTTAATTGTTGAAAATATTAACAGTAATATTATTTAAATTAGTTTCCTACATAGTTATGTGCTAAGTGTATTACTCAAACTTATTAACAATATTTCAGTAGAATAATAAGTTATTTGGGGTACACTCTACAAAAAGATATAATTTTGTTTATTAAAAACATTCTACACATTGCAAATGTTTGTCTTCTTTTTCATTGGTAAGACTCTAGGACTCATACTTGACATTTACAAATTGGGTTCAAACTTCTATTATTTATGATTTCATTGAAAAAGGATACTTCTAAGTGTGCAAATAGAACATTGGCTGAATATTTATATACCTTTGTCACAGCCAGTTATATAGCTATTTCAAATATTTGATGCTTCAATGACTCAAAGACAAATTTATTTTTAACTCTTTGCTTTGTGTAACACACAACTATTAGTCCAGAAGCCAAAGGTAATTAAACTAGAAGGTATAAGTGATTGGAAAGTAATTGAGACTGACATTTTAATAACAGGATCTTATTAGTGGAAAATGGTGACTGAGAACTTGAAGAATATATTATAATGGGGTGATTATATTAATTAAAATAAAAAACAAACTACTGCTATTGTGATATACATAATTTGGAAATAATAATGGAGACTTCTAATATCTTGTACATTTTCATAAAAAAAGGAGAAATAAGTGGTCTAAGATTTATTTTGCTTTGCTTTCCAATTGCCTAAAAAACATAAATCTGCTTTAGCCACTACAATGAAGACCTTTCTGTAATTGTAGAAAAATAAAATCTTATAGAATATAAAGAGTAAGAGCCCTAACCAGTTTGGCTCAGTGGATAGAGCATCGGCCTGTGGACTCAAGGGTCCCAGGTTTGATTCCCGTCAAGGGCATGTACCTTGGTTGCGGGCACATACCTAGTAGGAAGTGTTCAGGAGGCAGCTGATCAATGTTTCTCTCTCGTTGATGTTTCTAACTCTCTATCCCTCTCCCTTCCTCTCTGTAAAAAAATCAATATAATATAATATAATATAATATATATATATATATATATATATATATATTTACTTACATAGTACTGGAAAAATATATATATACAATATTTTATTGATTTTTTACAGAGAGGAAGAGAGAGGGAAATTACATATATATATATATATATATATATATATATATATATATATATATATATAAAATTGGCCTTTGAAAATAACCCTACACCTTTTTTAGTGTTTCTTACTCAGAGAAGTCAGTGATAAAGGTAAAAAAAAAAGCCAACAGCCATATATTAGCTCAATAAAACTGTGTATCTCTTTTCACAATTTTTAAGAAACTGATAACATCTGATTTTAAAAAGCTAAAAATATTTTATATACTCTTCTAAAGTCAGATTTAAATATATATATGTGTATGTATATATATGTGTGTGTGTGTGTATACATATGTATAGTAAAATTCACCCTTTTAAGGTGTATAGTTTGATGAGTTTTGGTAAATGTATCCCGCCGTGTAATACCATTACAGTCAATATATAGAATATTTTCATCACCCTCCAAATCTCTTACACTCCTTCTCCCCTCCTCCCAACCCCAGTCCTTACAGTCATTGATTGGTTTCTGTCCCAATAGTAATGCCTTTTTCAGACTGTCATATACATGGAATCACACAGCATGCAGCATATTCTGTGTGCTTCTTTTACTGGGTGTAGCCCTAGTTTGCTTTTTTCACTGCTGAGTGGCATTTTATTTTATTTTTTATTTTTTCTGAGTGGCATTTTATCATGTGGATGGAGCACAGTGTCTTTTTCCATTTCCCTGTGGGTGGACATTTGGATTGTTTCCAGTTTTCAGTAATTATGAGAGAAGCTGTTATAAACATTCATGTTTAAGTCTTTGTGTGAACATATATTTTCATGTTTCCTAGGTAAATACCAGAAAGTAGGGGAGGTTGGTTAATAAGCATTTATTTAAGTTTATAAGAAATTGCCAAACTGTTTACCTAATTGGCTGCATCTGATGAAGGTTTCTAAGACGCTAAGAGTATAACAAAGTGCATGCCGACAAAGGAATCTGATTCTCACTGAGCACAGATTTATTTTTATTTTATATCCAGTTTTAATAGGTTTAGTTAGCATTTTTTTAAAAAATCCATGGTGAATTAGAAACAGTAAGCTAGAAGTTGTACAGATAGATTGTTAGCCAAAACTTATATTCACTAATATGACTATAATTATTGATTTTTTAAAAAGGCAGGAACTTACAGGGCTGAAATTCTCCCATTCGATAAGTTCTATTTGACAAGTCCCAAACATGTCCATATATTAGAATCAGCTGGGAATATCCAAGTGTCAGAGCTCAGGCTATACCCTTGAGTGAATAAATCAGGAATCTGGGGTAGAGTGCAGACAGCAGTATTTTTTGAAGCTCCTTGGATGTTGTCAGTTTGGAGCCACATCTTGGAAGCACAGAAGGATGGAATGGAAGGGGCAAGGGCTGGAAGTCAGAAACCCTGTAATGGCCTGCATGGCTCTGGGCAAGCCTCTGCCTTCGCAGCTTCAGCATCGTCCTTGCTATAATCAGATATTCTAGGCAGGTTAATTCCAAGGTGATATTAACGTGGTTCTAAGTATCATTAGACAGTTAACAGTCATGCTTAGGAGACAGCATTGCCCAAGGAATGGCTCTACTCTGAATGGTTTGTTTCAGGGACTTCTTGGAAAGAATTTTATTCATATAATGAAATTTTTGTTCTGTAAATTGAGACATTTATATTTGTTTTCTCTTAAATGATATTGCTGTATGTTTTTTAAAATATTTTTTATTGATTTCAGAGAGGAAGGAAGAGACAGAGAGAGATAGAAACATCAATGGAGAGATAATCATTGATCAGCTGTCTTCTGCGTGCCTCCTACTGGGGACTGAGCCTGCAACCTGGGCATGTGCCCTTAACTGGAATCGAACGGCACTCTATCCACTGAGCCAAACCAGCCAGGGCAAAATTTTGCTTTGTTGTTCCACTTATTTATTCATTTATTGATTTCTTCTTGTATGTGCACTGACTGGGGATCGAACCCACAGCCTTAGTGTATTGGGATGATGCTCTAATCACCTGAGCTACCCAGCCAGGGCCATATTGCTGTATGTTTTTAAAAACATTTCAAGCATATGGAACAGTTTTTGATTACTGAGGGTGACTTATTTTGATAAGCCTGATTAAAAAAAACACACAGCTTTAAGAACTTCTCAAAAATAATTTTTGAATAGCAATTGTGAAACTTATTAGCTATTTTAGGCCGGGTCTAAGGAGCTAAGGAATCTAGGCTATATTTTCAAAATGTTGCTCCATTTGCCAAATGTATAGGAAGTTTGGACTCTTGGAGGTATTCAAAGCTGAGCAGATTCTATATAGGTGACAATGTTTTGAACACACTGCCTTGGTACATCTATACACATCAGTTCTATTGCTACTGACTGGATTGTGAGAAAATTTGATATTGAAGATCCTTAGGTGTCATTTCATGAAAGACTTACTTTCCTGTATTTTAATATGCAAACAAACAGGAAAAAGAAAAGGGTGCCTGTGAGAACCACATACCAGATAACCCACTACTCAGAAAATTGGAATTTAAAAATGATTTTAAATTTCCAAATAAGTTTAAGAAAGCATACAGTCTTTTTTACCAATAGAAGTCTGCTGCTTTACTAATAAATTTGTATATACAGTACTGTCCAATAGGGCTCTCTATGATGAAAGAGATGCTCTTTATCTGTGCTGTCCAGTGTGCAGACACTGACCACACACGTCTACAAAGCACTTGAAATGTGGCTAATACAACTGCAGCACTGAAGTTTCAATTTCATTTATTATAAATAATTCATATTTAAATTAAAATATCCACATGTGGCAAATGGCAACCATATTGAACAGTGCAGGTCTATAGGTGTTAAGCTACTGAATATGGTCTTTATTCTTTTAACTATCCTAATCAGATTTCCCCCATTTTCATAAGTAGATTTCAACCAAAATTCTTTTGGTCCTATAAAACAAGGTTTAAAATACTGTTTACACATTACTGGTTTAAATCAATAAGAGATCATAATTCTGTGGTCGTCAGTTGGTTAAAGGGACATTACAAAGTTCAGAAGGTCCTTCTGAAAATGATTTTTGTATTTCAACATAATGCCCGTGGGCTGGGATAGGGCAATGGAGATTATCTCACAGGAAACCGAAGGTAAAATTGCTATAGTTAGTGGCAGAATTCATATAGCATCTATTTTTAAGAAAATATTTGTATTGATTTCAGAGAAGAAGGTAGAAGGAGAGAGAGAAATGGAAACATCAATGATGAGAGAGAACCACTGATTGCCTACTTCCTCCATGCCTCGTACTGGGGATCAAGCTCACAACCCAGGCATGTGCCCTGACCAGGGATCAAACCATGACTTCCTGGTTCATAGGCTGATGCTCAACCACTGAGCCACCCACATGGGGCAGCATCAATTTTTTAACCAACAAAAAATAACCTAGAATTAAGCATGTTTTGCTTATTCATCTCAAACTTAAAAATTTGAAAAAAGCTTTACGTTTTAGATAATGTTTTCTTCACTGTTTTGCTATTTATAAGCAAAATGTAATTGTGAATGTTAGAAACTGAGGGCTTCCAACATGCAAAAGGGTGGCTGGTTTCAGCCTCCTTTCCAGACATCACTGTCCTGCTTTTTCCACAGCAAGGCAGATGGGCTGTTAGGGACCATGAGCTCCTTCTATTAAGTACCCTTGGGAGGTAAAATAAAACTTCCTGTCTTAGTGTCTTCCTAACTAGGACATATATTTTAAATACTTTTTCCAGAGCTGGATTTTTGCTGAAAATAGGCACAGTGTAGCTTCCTAGGCTTAACTACACACACATACACACACACATACACACAAGCCCTAACGATTTCCAGCAACAGAACTCTGTGGAATGTTGCTATTTTTATCTCCAAGATTAAAGCAGTCCTAAATAGTTTTCTAACACCACCATGGAGTGCCCTCCAGCAACAATTTCCTACTTGCCAATCCAGCAAATAATAAAGTCCAGGGAAGTTCCTTCCCACCACTTATCCTAGCTACCTTCTACTTTGATTAGTTGTAGTCACCCATAATCAGAAGGGGGAAGCTACTCTTTTCATTCACCCTAGAGGGATTAGGGAGTATCACCCCTGTTATTTGAGAAGCTGAGGGCTTGTTCTTTGAGCCGAGTTTTTATCAGGAAAATAAATTTTGCAAGCTGGGTAAATTTAGGAGTTTTATTTGTATGAAACCCATTTGACAGGAGTTGGGCCAACAAAGGTTCTGAGTGTGATGCCCTGTTACTCCAGGGACTCCTGCCTACCAGGGCCTTAGCCAGCATGGTCATTAAAGGGAGCCTCTATCTCCAACCCCATAGTGCCATTTTCCCTATTTCTTAATGGAGTAAGGGACACTTTATAAGAATGAGACTGAGGCATATGGCTTTTCAGAAGGTGAACAGATCAAATTTTAAGGTTTATGTGCTTCTGGAAGTCAATGCTGGGCATCTCAAAGGACAATTCTCCCATCTTGCAGCAATGAGAGGGCACAGCATTCCCCTGGTTCTTCCAAAGCCCAGAGCTGTGCTGCATGGAGAGCCATCACACACTCGGAGGGAGTACCTGTCACAAGGGACTGCAAATCTTTCACATGGTTTAATATCAATTTATACCTGGATATCCTGGTAACTCTGACACCATTTGCACTTAAACTCCTCTAAGTATAAACTTAAGCTGTCTATTGGAAGGAATAGGTAAGACTGGAATTTCTTCCTTTCCTGCTTCTTCTGTTTCTGCCACTGGGCAGGGATTTGTGTGGCTTCTTGTGCTACCTCTACTGTTGATGCATTATAGAAAACTCTTGACAGATACAGTGCTACAGGTGGAAGGTATTTACCTGGATGCAGAGCTTCTGTGATGCCTTTAGTGACTTACTCAGAAAAAGACCCAGCCATTTTAGACCAATTTATGATGTACCAGATCTGGAAAAAAAATTAGGGAGATTCACTAAATATCATCAGATTTTATTTTTTAATTTACAGAGCAAGCATTAACACTACATTTTATGACTGTTTTTGGAGGGAGTGAAGTCATCTGGCCCCCACCGAGGACATCTTCTTATACAGAATCAGACTGCACTGAAAGGCTACCCTGTTGTGGGATCTCATCCTCTGCGTCTGCACCCCATCCACCCCAGCCCTAGTAGACACACACTAGAGAAGAAGAAGTAGACTATTTTCATGTTAAATAGTGCAGTTTTATTCTAAAACATTTCTGTAGACATAACTACTAAATATAAGAAATATACCACCACATATAAATGTGGTTATCACTGGATGGTGGCACAAATTGGTTCAATGTTTTATACAAATAATGCACATGCATTATTAAAATGTAAGAAAATAGATTTAAATAAAAATAAAAAATGAATGATCACAATTCCACAAAACAAAAAAGCAATTTAAAAAAATATATTAGATTTTTACTTGTGAATCTAGTTAAATTTTAATAAACACTTATTTTTAATACAAAGCTTATACAGTGTTATTGAACCATAAATTAAAAATATTTTAAAATATCTTTGTTTTTATAGTTCATAGAATATATGCATGTGAGATAAATGTAAAGTTACAGATGAGTATACTTTAAAAGTACACATTTCTTAGCCCTCTCCAATTGTCTCTCTGGACCCACTTCCCAGAGACACTTCCCACTAATAGTTTCTTATGTAACCTTTTAGGACTTTTAGAAAATATATTTACATGTATATAAATATGTATATCCACATTTAAAAAAAAAACTTTATGTATCATACTAACATTTTACATTCTACTCTTTGCTTTATTATTTTTAACTTAACAATATGGCTAGAAGAACTTTCAACATCAGTGTAAGTAAATCTGTCTCATTCTGGTTTTTTTATTCCTTACCTGAGGACATTTTTTTCCCATTGATCTTTAGAGAGAGAGAGTGGAAGTGAGGGATAAGGGGTGGGAGAGAGAGAGAGAGAAACATTGATGTGAGAGAGATACATCCGATGGTTACCTCCCACACTCACCCTGACCAGGGCCAGGGATCGAACTTGCAACTGAGGTACATGCGTTTGACAGGGAATCGAACTTGTGATCCTTCAGTTCTTGGACTGACACTCTAACCACTAAGCAAAACAAGCCAGGGCTCCTTCCTTTATTTTGAGGAGTGCATTGTATTATATTCATTGCACTGATGACATAATAACTTATTTATTAACCAGTCCACTATTAATGGACTTAAGATTTGTTTAATTTTTTTCTTTTCAGTTTCCCTTTTTGGCTGCTTAAAAAATTGCCTCAATAATGATATTTATACATATGCATTTTTATATTTATTTGAATATATCAATAAAATAAGTTTGAAACATAATTGAAGAAAATTATTTGTATTCTCCAAGTTTTTAAAAGATATTTACAAAATATCTTCTACAAAAATTATACCAATTTATGATACCTAAGTCTGGTCTTTAACAAATCTTAATTTTTTTTCTCTGTTGGATAAGTAAAAAGTATGTATTTTCTTTGATTTGCATTTCTTTTTTTTAATATATTTTATTGATTTTTACAGAGAGGAAGGGAGAGGGGTAGAGAGTTAGAAACACCAATGAGAGAGAAACATCAATCAGCTGCCTCCTGCACGCCTCCTACTGGGGATGTGCCTGCAACCAAGGTACATGCCCTTGACTGGAATCGAACCCAGGATCCTTCAGTCCGCAGGCTGACGCTCTATCTACCCAGCCAAACTGGTTAGGGCTGCATTTCTTTAGTTACAAAAGAGGCTGTGATTCTTTTTGCTTTCTTGGTTTAAATAGTTATTCTACAAGTTTGCCAATCATGGCTTTTGCTCATTTTTCAAGTTGGTTATTCATTGTTTCTTATTTTAAAGAGCTCATGTTATATTAAGAAACTGGCATTTTACATGCAGTATGTGGCAAATTGCTTTCCCAAGTTCCTGTTTATTTTTTATTTTGTTTATGGTATTTTTTTACTACACAGTCATTAAAATACTTTTTAGGTAGCCAAAAAAGCATTTACTAATGCTTTTCATTATGGATTTTGATATTTTTATGTAAGAATATTTTTTAAGCTGAAGAGTTAATAAGAAAGATTGTGATTCGGTTACTTTTTAAAAACAACACACATCCATGTTACTAAAGCATACAGAAGAATTTTGGCATTAGAAGGATCTATTTTTATCCTGTTTCTTGTTTTTTGTTTTTTTTTTTGATAGCAAAAGAAATGTTCCATAAGATAACTTCTCCTATAAAACGTCACTCTGGTGTGAATTCTATGGAATCTTGTGAAGTTCTAGTGCACCTTAGGGGGAAATTAGAGATGGGTCAGATTTATCATCCTTCAAAGAGTTCATAGGGGTTGTCTAATATCTAAAATCTAGAGTGGATTAGAAGGAAAGTAATAGAAATTCTAAGACAAATGGAAAGTAAGAAGTATAAAAGTAATAAAGGCTTATTATTGGAAATTTTGAAAGCACATTTAAAAAAAAGAAAAAAGTCACCTTTGATCTTAGTAGCCTTGATCTTAATAACCCTCATGAGCTATTAAGATTTGTTACATATATTTCCTAGTCTTTATTTCCTGTTCTACAAATATGTAGGCATTTAAAAATTATATAAGCAATTTTACTCGCAAACCAGTGCCAATATACCTAAGTTATTTTCATTAGAACACCAAAGACTTAATGGAACCTTGATCAGAATCTACCAAATACATATGCACACTGGATCACACTCAGGATTTATGTTTTTTCACTGCTTTATCCACTTATGATTACCTTTCTTTGCTATAAATATTTTAAAATCTATTATATATTAAATAAATATTTATATAAATATATTATGGCTATACAGTATAATGTTCCATCATATGGTTTAACCTAATGGAAATTTTAAAAAAATATAAATATCTTCTGCTAACTTAGTAGATCAGAGGCCAGGACACATTCAGGAAATCACTACATAGCAATCATATCAGATTCTTTTTCATTCCTGATAAGGTGGCAGCAATTAATTATGTGAAAGTTAAGGGCGGAGAGACATCATAGCATAACATCTTTAATGTGAAGTGACATCATTTGATTGGAAAGATTTAGATTATTAAAGCTGGGGTAATGGAATATTCTTGTTCTAGGGGCAAACCACGTAGATTTAGATTCAATTTTGTACAGCAGAATTGAATTGGATAGCAAGAATAATTTGGATCAAAATATGAAGAAAGTATATGTGATGATAAACTTATAAATGTATGAAGTTTACTAGAAAAAATGATAATGATATTTTTTCCATTTATTTAGAAAAAAAATCTGGTGTATATTATATTCAGCCACAGTCACAAATATTTGGGCTTAGTGAGATGAGCAGGACTCTAAAGGATCAGAAGGGGATCACTGCACTGTGTAATTTGTCAGCACTAAGAAAACTGCCAGCCATGTGAGGGCTGTCTCCTGGACACTACTTCCCCTGGATTTTGATTTAACCAGTTACTTACAAGTTAGATGATTTATCATTAGTGCTGCCTGTACATCTAAAGTTCCAGATCCAAGCAGCTAGTGAAATTCTATCTTCCAATGATATGTCCCTTAATGACTGAGAAAATTGTGTCTGTTCAGTCCTGATGACTTGTTTCTCCTCTCAATTATGATCACAAGGAACTCACACTCACCTCAGTCTTTTGAGCAACATTGATGATCCCCTGTCAAAACAACAGACATCGGCCAGATCTACTGAAGCTGTCAGAGAATGGACATGCCTGGGAGAAAGCGTTCAGAAGCGGAAGCACTGTGGAGTCACTGGCTTAAAATAAGTTAGCACTAGCTTGCAGACTGACTGGTTAGTAACTATATTCAACTACAGTTTTGTAAACAATTGCTTGCATGTAAGTGTTTATATTAAAAGCTGAAAGAATGATATATAATTTGAATTGGAATGAACATTTTATGTATGTAAGGAATGACATGTTCAATTCAAGAGAGAACTTTTTTTCATACCATCAAAACACCAAAAGGTAAAAACAGTAAAGTCATCAGAAAAAATAGAGATAACAAACCTTAAGTTTTAAAATGGGCTGCCATAGTTTTAGTATTTATTTATAGACTTCATTATTGTACTTAAATGTAAGATGACAGAAAAAAATGTTACAACTAAAATGAAATAGATCTTTTTTCAACAATGGAATCAGAACCTGATTTCACATCATAACTTCAAATAAATTCTCAAATAATTAGTTGGTTTAAAAAGCAGGCAGCCCAGGGTAGAATATACAGTAGGGGTGGCACCTAAGAGCAGAGCAATCAGAATCCCTGTGCTTAAATATTGAATCTACCAGTTACTGCATTTGAGTGAGCTACTTATCTTCTTATTACTCAGAATGGTAATGTACAAAGTGAGGATAAAGCAGTGGATATTTCATAGAGATGTTGTGAGGATTAAATAAAAAAATATTTAAAGACGGAACACATTATACCTGCTAATGGCCTTCTTTAAAATGGGTATTGAAAAACCAAGAAAATAACCTCTAGATGAACAAGTCATAGGTTGTTGTTGTGCTTCTCTAATTTAATGTGCGTTTGAATTACTTGGGGATCTTGTTAAAATGCAGATTTTTATTCAATGGGTTCAGGTGGGGTCTGAGATTCTGTATCTTTAACAAGCCCCTAGGTCCCTGACATTGGTCTGAGGAGCTTGACACCTGAGGCAGTTGTGGATGGTTGCTCCCTAAACTGTGATCGGGTGGTTCTCAAAGAGGAAGCGGGGGAAGTGGCAGGAAGGAAAGTGCAGACAACATGTAATCAAGGTAAAATGTTCCCACAGTGATTGTTATATACTTGCTTTGCTTGTTCCCTAAACACCTTTAGAACCATATCAACGTTTTATGATTCTTCATTCCTTTTTTTCTTATTCTTTCCTCTACTTGCTACTTGCCATTACAGCTTAAGACTAAAAAATTGAATTAATACTTGATTTCCCAATTAGTAAGACTACATAATCAATTTTAAGTCATTGGATTATAGCAGGATAATGTACTTAAATTAGATTAGAAAAATGGTTTCTAACATTTCTCTTCTAAAATACAGGGATCTAAAACAAAGTAACATTTTCTGTAGCTTTAGCAGCAAATAAACAACAAAGAGTAAGCAAATGATTGTAGAACACTTAGTAATAGTATACAATGATATTTGATCCACATATGACATGTGGTCCATACTGTCAAACGAGTCATAATCCCATGGGAGAGGAAGACTATTATTATTTTGGAAGTGACGGGAATCAAACTATGTGACCACATTAAACATTCCACCTGGCCTGATAGGTAGACAGGAGAAGAGTTGTTTTTGAAAGGCTTCCTACCCCAGTGATACTGAGATGATTAAAGAAACCTGTATCTAAATATGTACTTAGCTTGAGCAACACTTTTCTAGGACAAAGATCATTTTTCTACTTTGGTGTGACTTTAGGGCTTAATATCACTAGATTCACAGTATTCCCTCTGTAAGTATCTTCTATTGTTGATACTATAGTTGATACATTTCATAGATGAAATTTTTCATTTTCCAAGGTAGATCAGAGGACTTTGATTAATATATAATGGGAACTATCTAAAGAAAGCTTAAAGAGCAAATTAGCAATCATAAACTCCCTTTAAGAGTGTATACCATATATGTAATTCTCTAATACTCTTACTCTGAAGTTAACCATTCAAAGTACTAAATGCACTGATCTAAATAAGATTTTCACATGATCTGTTGAAGGTACAAAGCAACATATATATGTATAAAAGAATGAGAAATCACATAAGAATTGACACTAAATGATTATTAATTCTATGATTTAAAATTTTAAAGACATCTAGAATTAGGTCCTGAAATATTAAGGCAAAATTAAATTATAAAGAACAAAGCATATTCATTTCTTACTCATTTTCCAAACTTGTAAATGTTGGAAAATAAAACATGAAACTAGCAATACAATTTAAAGTATTCTTGGGTACAGGAAGGAACTTCTAACAAGAATTGGATAATTCTAGACATTTATTTCTGCTTAAAACATTTAGATGATACACCTATTTTAGAAACCAAACAAAAGAAAAAAAGCTTCTAAATTGAGTTATAAGAATAATGTAAAATAAACAGTCCTACAGTGTTTATAGTATGTAGTGAATTATCTGTTAGTGAAATATTTTGAAAGACAATTTGGTTTTCATACACAAGGAAATTTTTCCCCTATGGACATCTACTATGAAGAGAATAAAAATCAAATAGCAAAACTTTAATGTGAATACAGACAGAGCTAAGAGCAAGATTCACTTGTCATTTCCATGACTATTCTAAATTATACTGTTTTCTATTTCCAATTGTCAAATTTGCCACTAAAGTAATCACTAACTAATGACACATCTGACAAATTTATAGCTCTTTAGATTATTTTAGAGTGATTGAAACATATTTTAGAGCTTTAGTAGGATGATGGTATTCACTTGCCACATTAGTTCAATATTACCTTAAATCCTTTTAGATATTTCTTGATTTAAGTTGGCTTTATATATTAAGCCATCAGAGTTGATTTTTGGTCGGAGAAATTCATATCATGAATAAAATGGAAAATAAAAAGTAATAACTAAATTTAGACTGAAAATGAAATAAAATTTACTTTTGCTTATGGAAGTTTTATTAGACTTTGAATAAGCACCTAGTGAGAAGAAACACGAATCATGTAATCTGATGACTTTAGGCAATTTTGAAAGAGAAGCCTATTCTGAAGAAGAAGAATGAGCACTTTCCAATGGCAATGTGTTTAAAAGTTGATTTGTAGAGTAAACAAGGGAGAATAGCATTCCTAACCTGGCCTGGATACTTTGTCTAATGTTGTTACTCTGGCTTTGATTTGTTTATTAACACAGTGTGTCTTCAAGACAGCTTTTTAATCCTCTCATCTCTTGGATGTACTTCAAACTTCTGAATAAAATTCTTAATTTGTTAACCTACATGGGAGACTCTGGCATTCCAAGTCATGAAGAATAGAAAAAGGACTAGGCACACGAATGAGCGTGGAAAGAAGGACCAGGAGCCTGCACTGGGCAGCCCAAACACCCCAGTGTGATGGGACTCGATATTGGTCCTGTAGCAAATTTGAAAGCAAACTACAGCAACTCTCAGATGGTCGCTTGAAAAGAACACTGTGACAACACAGACAAAACTGTAGGAGACATAAATCATGCATGTAAATTATGAGTTTCAAATGGTATTTTACCTGGCCTTTGGGTAAGCAGCAGATTAAATTTTCTTTAATTATTTTCCCATGAGCATAGGGCAAATAATTAGTCATAGTAAGAATAACAGTAAATGCAAGAGCAAAACCCCCAAATCATGTACATTTATATAATTCTTACCTCAAACTAGAAAAATAGCCAAAATAAGAAAACCAAGCAATCCACAGTTCTGTCCTTTTTTGAACACTGAACCAGGCTCAAAAGTGACAGAAAATATTTAAACTCAGAGCTCTCAGGATGGGGAGCATGGCCAAAGCAACAATGACTGGAAGACACTTTCTAACTCACAAAGAAGTTGAATCTTATTTGGCACCAGTGGAATCAATGGAAGAAACCAGTTTTCATCTGTGTTGGATGATAAAGCAGCCAATTTGTTTCAAGGACAAAGAAAAGTTGAACCA
This sequence comes from Murina feae, assembly GCA_004026665.1. Taxonomy (NCBI): domain Eukaryota; kingdom Metazoa; phylum Chordata; class Mammalia; order Chiroptera; family Vespertilionidae; genus Murina; species Murina feae. The sequence goes on from PVJC01000302.1 coordinate 126,614, forward strand.
GAAATCAAGGCCTCATGATGGGCACAAAGACCAATGATGTCAGACAAGGGAGAGACAGAATAGACGACAAAGATAACTCTAGTAATCACTTTCCTTTAGCAAATGTTGAGGTCTAGTGACTTGGGGCCACTCTAGAGTCTCAGTCAGGTTATAGGAACTGCCAGCCGTAAGTTGTGGAATGGACACAGAACCAGCAAAGAAGAGACCTACTGATTTTCCAGAGCAGGTAATTTATCAGGTGAGTTATTTTGACAGTTTTGAAAATGCCAAATATGGGCTAAAAGGGTAATTATTTTAGACTTACCGGTATCTTCAATCAATAAATAAGAAACAAAAGGAATCAAAAGCTTTTATTAGTGGAGGGAAACTAAAGTGCAGAGACTTGAGGTTCAGAGCTGTGAAATAGCACCCAGCTAGTTAAGTAAGAGTCTCTTCCCTGCTCCTGGGCTTCCCTGCCTTGCACTTTCTGCCAGGAAGGCCGAGTGGCATCCAGAGCACCTGAGGGGGGATTACCCACAGGGCCTTTAGAGCTAGGGAAACACTACAGAGATCAGAAGAACAGATGATTTCTTTTTTAGAGAAGATTGCAAGGGGTTACAGCTTATGCTAAGGAGAGCAAATGCCTTGGGCCCAGATCCCTCAGGTAATAACCATCAAGAGAGACATGATGGGGATCAGGCACCTTCAGGAGGAGGTGCAAGTTGTTCTGCAAAGTTATAAACATGGAACAGCAAGGTGTCAGATTTTTTGCCTCCCTCACTGTTCCTTTTTCCTTCTGGAATGACACTAGAAACAAAAGTAGCTAAGTCTGAAAGTGATCCCGGGGGGAAAGAGAGCACCCAAACTTTCAAGAGGGAAGGCTTCTGGGTGTGGTAGTGGGTTTTGATGTTTATGAGGCCATCAGCAAACAGAGATTTGGTAAAGATGCCCCAGATGGATTTAATAGCCAGGTCTCTGAAGCTGCCCAAAGATAACAGGGCAGCAGGAGACAGTTTGGGAAAGAATTGTTGAGGTCTTCTGGACACCTCAGAAGCCTGGCACTATGGAGAGATCAGGATGGACGGCTAAGATAATTGGAGAGTGGGGCACTAAACAGGCAGGTGGAGTGGAGAAAAGGAGCCAGCAAGAGCTGCTTCTAAAAGCCCGACTCAGTGACAAATGTGCACTGGTCTAGGCCATGGGGATTTAAGGTGTGGAGATGCCTGAGCTTCTTCCTTCCCCAATTTTGATGAATCAAAGGGCACCTGAGGAAACCTGAAGGTAGGAGAGTTTATCCCAGGGTGGGCGGCATGCTGTGCCAAGCACCCGTTGGTAGGGTTTGCGGAGAGCCGGAAGGTAGATGAGCAGGGCAAGGGCATCTCCTGGGAAGCAGAGGGGAGTGTGGAGATCTTTGCAATTTTGCCCTAGAAGTAGCACAACTTTAAAATAAATGGGCGCACGTCCGGGGGAGTCACACCGCTTCCATTCAGGTTAGGGTTAAAAGAGCCTCCAGAAGATAGTTTACTTGGTTTCATCTCATTTTCGCAGATTTCTCCCTTGTACTCGAAAGAGTTTGGTCAAATCGGAATGACATTTGGAGGGTACGCAAGCAAACAAGCTCAAAGTGTATCCTCCCCACCCAGACGCGCCCCTCACCTGATTTCGGGAAGGACGGCCGCGTCTGAAGGGCGCGGACCTGAACTGTGCTCGCTCTGCCTGGTCCTCTGAGCCTCCGAGTCCAGCCCGCACTTAAGACAGCTGACAAGAAACTAACCACCTCCGCCCACCGCCCCCAAAGCCCGCCCGCAGTCCGCACCCACTCACCGGCGCCTGGGCCGCTGCGCGCACGTCGGGTGGAGAGCTGGCCGCTCCCGCGCGGTTATTCGCGCGCCGCCTTGGTGTCCGGGCTGCGAGCCCTGCTCCCGGGTCCGTCGGGCTGCTCCGCACCGATGGCCGCCTCGGGCCGGGTTGAACCGCTAGCCGAGCGCCTGCTCAGGCACCGTGTCGCCAATGCTTGGGGCCCTGGCTGACAGGCGCTGGAATCGTACGCGAAGAGGCAGCTGGAGTTTATAGGTGGGGCGTTGCTGCGGAGTGGGCTACCGGGGCGAGGCTCTGTTTTGCATTCCCTCCTCCTCCGCCCCGCCCCATGAGACCCTCTGGGCCAACCCCCTTCCTCTCCAGCGGCTATCGGAAGCGGGATGAGGCTGCAGTCATTCTCAGTGTCGCCTTTTCGATCTGTGCCCACCTGTCCTGGACCCGCTTGGGGAGAGATTGAGAAATGGAAGAGAGCGGGAGGCCCAGGAGCAGCTATTCACGCCGAGAGTAATGTTCTTCTACCATTTTTTTTTTTAAACTTGGAAAACTTTTAAGTCTAAAGTAGGGAACTCCTCTGTCCTGTCACTCAATCTTGGGCTTTACTGTTGTGGATCACAGATCATCTCACAGATAAATTTCAGCTAAAGGGTGAATTTTTTTCCTTCCTACTGGACATGCTATCAGAATTACATTTTTTAAAAGCATAAAAGTATAAAAAGCTATACTTTTTATAACAAAATATAACTAAATATTTATGGAAGAATTAATGTAAATTCTTTGTAAACTCCTTACAAAAACAAAAGAGGAAGTATAATTTTCAACTCATGTTATCCGTCCAATGTTACCCTGCTACCCAAATTAGATATCAGGAAAAAAACACAGGCAAATATATATTATGGCTATAGATAAAATGACAGCAAACCAATCCAGTAACATAAAAAGGACTGTATACTGTGACCAAGTGAGATTTACCATAGGAATGCAAAATTATTTTACAAAAAATCAATTGATGTAATCACCATTTCAATAGAACAAAGAACAAAAACTACAGTATTATTTTAATAAATCAGAACAAATATTTGACAAAATCCAACACCCTGTCATGATAAAAACACTCAACAAACTAGGTACAGAAAAGGAACTCCCTCAGACTATAAAGTCTATCTATGAAAAACTTACTAACACCACCATGGTGAAAGATAAAGTTTCTGCATCTAAGAGCAACAAGGCAACCATGTCAGTCCTGCACACTTCTATTCAACATTGTAGTACAGATTCCAGTCAGGGCAATTGGGCAAGAAAAAGAAATAAAATAAATAAAAGGCATCCAGATTAGAGAGGAAGTACAAGTATTTGCAAATGACATGATATTGTTTGTAGAAAAGCTTTTATAACTAAAAAACAAATTCATCAGTGCTTTAAGATACAAGATCAATATGTAAAATCAGTTCTATTTCTATAATCAGCAATGAACAATCCAAAAATGAGGTGAAAAAAAACCTACATATACCATATGTCAAAAGAATAAAATACTTAGCAATACATTTAACAAAAAGAGTGTGATTCTTGTATTCTAAAATCCAGAAGACATTGTTGAAAGATATTACATTAGATCTAAATGAATGGAATGACAGTCTACATTCAGGAATTGGAAGATAATATTATTAAAACAGTAATAATCTGAAAATGATGTATAGATTAAAGACAATGCTTATCATAATCCCAAAAAGAAGTTTTTGAAGAAATTAGCAAGGTAATTCTAAAATTCATATGGAAGTGCAAAGATCACAGAATATAAAAAAACAATCCTGGAAAAGAAGAACAGAATAGGAGAATTCACAATTCCTGAATTCAAAATTTACTCCAAAGTTATAATAACCAAGACAGTGTGTTACTGGCATAAAGATACCTCAGTGGAATAGAATTAAGTCCAGAAATTAAACCAACACATTATGGTCAATTGATTTTTGACAAGTGAACCAAGACAATTCAATGGGAATGGATAGTCTTCTCAGCAAATAATACTGGCCTGGATAGTCACATGCAAAAGAATGAAGGTGGGCCTCTTACAATACCATAAAGAAAAATGAACTCAAAATGGATCATAGATATTTTCTCCTTAAAAAAGGGATCATAGAACTAAGTGTAATAAGTGAAATTATAAAGTAATAGAAAACATGGGAATGAATCTTTGTAACCCTAGGTTATGCAAGGAGAATTGGTAAATTGGACTCATCAATAGTAAACACTTCTGTGCTTCAAAGGTCAACATTAACAAAGTTGAAAGGCAACCCACAGAATTAAAGAACATATTTTCAAATCATATATTTGATAAGGACTTGTATCCAGAACATATAAAGAGGATGGCCAAAGAAGATGGCCAAAATGGCCAATAAGCACGTAAAAAATGTACACCATCATTAGTAATAAGGGAAATTAAAATCAAAACCGTAATGAGAAATCACCTCATGTCTACTAGGAGAGCTATAACAAAACCAGATAATAGAAGTATGGGTAAGGATGTGGAGAAACTGGGGCCCTCAGACATTTTTGGTAGAAATGTGAGTGGCACAGCCACTTCGCAAAACATTTTGCTCAAAATGTTAAGCATAGAGTTACCATATGATAACTTACATTTTTTGGATTTTCTCAAAATTAAAAATACCAACTTTTATACAGTGTAATCACCTATAGTAAGCAGAAAGACTTGGTGGGGATGTGCGGACAAGTATGGGACTTGGTTGGAAATTCTGTAAGGAAGATTCTCTGAAAGGTTAGGGCCTCTGAGGGGACCTTGTTAAAGGTGGCAGCCACTGCCTTGACTTTTCCAAACAAGTCCAAGGTCCAGGGTGTTTTGCTGGAATCTCTATGTTTAGTCTTTTAGACTTGACCTTGTAGAAGCATGTGCTTTCTCAAGGATACTTACCCTGCTGATTTTACCTAGAGGCTAATTTTAGTTCAAGCTGCTGTTTTGGTACCTCCTACCAAGCAGCCCCTTAACCTCCTTTTCACAGAAACATGTCAGAGTAATCCATTCTCATCTGTTGTTCAGGGTCTGCTGGTCAGTTCCAGCAAGGATGCAAAGCTGAGGAAGACATAGAGTCCCGCACAACCTAACCCAGGAGGGAGACAGCATCTTCCCTCTTCCTAATTGTGCCTCTAGGGCAGGGCCCTGCCTGAGTTCACTATAAGCACAGGGTTTCTGGCACACAGTAAGAATTCCCACTAATGCAAGAGGGTATAAGATTGACTTTGAGCCCATATGAGCAATATATCTTGGCATAAATGTTGAGATGGGTCTTGAAAGATAGGATGTTAGACCTGGGAACTAAGGGAACAGCATGTATAAAAGTATTTTGGCAAAACATTATTATTTGTGTGGGAAAGAGGAATTCTGGAACTTTTTAGAGCTTATGAATAATAATAATAGCTATAATTTATTGAATACTTAATGTACATCAGATACCCTTTAAATTCTTTATCTCTATTAACCTAATTAATCATCACAGAAAGCCCATATATAAATAGGTACATTACTAAACCCATTTGCAGATGAGAAGCCTGAGGTATAGAAGTTAAACAAGTTCTTCAAAGTTACATGATTTGTAAGAGACAGAGCCAAGATTCCAGTTTCTCTGGCATAAGAGCTTAGCATTCACAATGCTAAGAGAGAAGAATGATAGAAGGAACTATAAAGATGAGGCTAGCATGAATGTGGAGTTCAGAAATTAGTAGAGGGGCTTGAGTTGAATTAAGCAGCTGAGGAATGACTGAGTCTTTTGAGAAGGAGCATGATGTATAGGATGGATCAGAGTATAACACTGCTAAAAGCAAAGATAACAGTGGTTCAGACTAGAAGCAATAAGGACCTGCTCTACATAAGGACTAGAAACAATGTCAAGACAGAATAGAGAGGACTTACAGAAATAGGTGTATGTCTGTGTGTGTGTGTGGGTGTGTGTGGGGGGTATATTGAGCTTGTTATGAGAGGTAGCTAATGAGGTTTATTTATTTGAGGACTTTGCACAGATGTCCCATTGGCAATGACAATTAGGAGAGAGATGGCCTTTGAGGAAAAGTCAAAAGTGAGTGACAACCAAATTTCAGGATCTATGGGTGAAATTAGGAAATTCTCCTTTGATCATTGTTGAAGATTCAGGAGAATCTTATATTTTTTAATCTATTTAGTGCCATAAATAATTAATCATAGTCATGCCTATAATAAATTCCAACTTAGTTTTTGAAATGATCTTAATTTTGAGGACTGGAAGTTTCTTAGAGAATCAGCTGGTTTGGATGCACCTTTTGAAAGGGTGGGGTTTGCTTCCAGGGATATTATGTCATCAGAAACAAGCAGATAACAGGAAAAAGTTTCCAAAAAATTAATGGCATCATTATTATTGTGAAGAGTGATGGTGTACCTTAAACATTTAACACTTAAGGTGAAGCCCAGCTTTGCTGCTCTTTCTTCATCCCCTACACATACACAAATTTCCCCCTCTGTTACAGATGTTTTCATATAGGAGATAATAATGTGCCCTAAACTTTTGTCAGGGTTAAGGGAAAGAGTCTATATAAAAGCTTCTAATGCTGTGCCTGGCACATAGTAGGTACTCTAATAAATGACAGTGATTTTTACTGAGAAGCAGGCAGTTCTGTATGCTGGTCAGGGTTGTATTAGTTTTTTGATGCTTTAAAAAAAGAGATAAACTCATTGACATCTTTTTGATTATTTAATTTGTTCCTACTATTTAAAATTTGAAATTTTGATGTAAGTAAAGTCTTCTTTCTTTCCTCTCTGTATGCGCCATATAAGGCAGGATCGGAGGTAACTGTCACTGTGAAGTTGGAAGTGAAAACACTGAACTAAAGGGTAGTGGGCATTTCAATGCTAGGTGAGTGAAAGCAGCAGCACTTCATTTCTGTGGCGGCCTAGGCTCAGCTTGTGCCAGATTCCAGACCACCTATGAAAGACCCAGCTCTGAATATTAGACTGGAGTAAAAATCAACAGGGCATGCAAAAGAAGTGCAATGCCTAATATATGTTACCTGTCTCAGTAATAACAATGCGACTTAGAACAATAAGCTGCAGTTTTTCACTGATAAAATTATCAAAGATTAAAGACAAAAGATAATAACACCAGAATTCAGTTTTTGGATGGATGTAGGAAAGCCAGTATTCTCATAAGTAGAAAAAAATGATACTGTAGGATTGTTGCGTACTCTCATCAACCAGGAATTTATTTTAAATAATAATCATGAATATATGCAAAGATTAATATATAAGAATATTGTGTATAATATCACATCATTGGAAAAATCTTAATGTTTTTCAACAAAAATAACAACAACAATAATAATACATCTAGAATAGAACTTACCCATTGAGAATAATGTAGAAGGATATTTAATGTGGATAATGTTCATGATATGTAAATTAGCAAAAATCAGCATATGAAACACTGTGCATACTGTTATTCAAAATATTTAGCCCTGGCTGGTGTGGTTGTTTATCTTTAGTGCACTGAAGGGCTGCCAGTTTCACCCCTGGTGGAGGGCATGTGGAGACAGCAATTGATGTTTCCTTCTCACATCAATGTTTTTCTTTCTCCACCTTCCTTCCTCTCTCTCTAAAAATCACTTTAAAAATCTTAATATATATATATATATATATATATATATATATATATATATATATATCTCACATAGACTCAAATATATACATACACACATATGCAGGAAAAATTGGATGTATACTTACTAAAATGCATACAATGTTTATTTCTAAATGTAATAATTATGAGTATTTTTAAATTATGTTTTATTTTTATACTTGTCTATCTTATCAAAATTTTATGTAACAATTACATCACTATAAAAATTATCAGAATGTGTAAGAAGTCAGGGAACTTAGCACAGGAACTGTTTGGAGAGTAAGGATAGCTGTCCACACTTTTGTGGACAGTTTTTGCTAACACTGAACTTGAAGGCCCAGTGATTTCTGCCCTGTGAGTATGCTTATCCTTGTACTGTTTTTGAAAATAAAATGTAACATGGCTTTATGGGAGAAGATGTTAATTAGGAGTTCACAGACCTGGAGTCTATTTTCCATTCTCTCAAGAGGCATCAGTGAAGCTTGGTCAAGCTAGTGGACATCTGGATCTTCCCTTAAAATAAGGGTTTACCAATACCCTGTTTAGTAGTTGTGCAAACTTGGACAAGTTATTTAGCCTTCTATACTTTAGTTTACTCATCAGCAAAATGTGGGCACTAATAGTACCTAATTCAGCATGAATGAGGATTCAGTGCATTAATACCTATAAAGCAAATAGTGCCTGGTCTGTATTAGTGCTCAAGAAATGTTAGCTTTTTATTAGTAATTTTAAATATTATCTTATTCAAAAATTAAAATTTCTAAGAAACCCTAAGGAATCTATCTTACTCAATATACTTTACTAAAATTGATACCATGCTTTAAATAGTTTTATAGGAATAGAGAGAAAAAGTTGACTATAACAACAAAACAGTATCATTGAACATTCTTGACGGGAGGCGTATTGATAGCCTCATTAACTATAACAAAGTCTTACAATGCTGAGTTATGATAGTCTACGTCTCAGGTTATCTAGTTCAATTGCCTGCAAAGTGTAAACAACTGCTTTACCTTCTAATTTTCTACCTTTTACAAATGTAAGCACTTAAAAACAACAAAGTTATAAACATCATAGATCATTAATCAGACACGATTCCAGCTATTACTTATCACCTTCATTTATAAAGATGGAGAAGGAATATTTACTTAGTTTTGTAACCCACCAGAGCATAAGGACATTATCCAATAAATTAAAGTTTGTAAAGGTCAGGAAAAATCTAAAAGTGTTAAATATATTATTCTAAGTCATATTTTGCTTTAATCACTAGATATTTTTTAATTGTTTAAATGTTCATGAGGAAACAGAAAAAAATACTAGTAAGTATAAAGCCATTCTTAACTTTAGAAATGAAATCAGATGTAGTAAATTGAAGATGGATAAACTTAATGTTGAATTTATTTCACTTTCTTCAAAAAAGGCAAGGTTACCATATTTATCAATAAAAATTCTGATAGCCCTGTCTGGGTGGCTTAGTTGGTGATAGTGTTGTCCAGTACACAAAAATGGTTGTGGTTTTGATTCCCAATCTGGGCATGTTCGGACGCAACAAATTGATGTCTCTCTCTCTCTCTCTTCCTTTCTCTATAAATCAATGAAACATATCCTTGGGTGAGGACTTAAACAAAATGTTGATAGATGATAGGAAAGAATGAAAAAAATACTACTCAAATAAAATTTCCAACAGGAGAGTTATAAAGTGTGTGTTTTAAATCTGAATATTTTATTAATAATTATTGAATTATTGGTAATACATCATGCTCTGCACAGAGGAACTGACATACATAAAAATGTATCAATTTCTTAAGTATCTAACTTTAAAATAAAGGAGTTTTATATAAAAATGCTTAAAAATATGAAGGTGCTGAGAAATTAAGTATCTGGAAAGATAAAGGAGGATACTTAGCTAGATGGCAAATAGTATATATTTGGACATATATAAAGAACTCAGTAGACTTTCAGATTAAATATTCTAGAAAACTGGGTGGCATTTGCAAAGTTTTGTTTGAATTTAACTGGCTGAGGAAAGATGAGATTAGGCTGTCCCAATTTTAGTTAAATTCCCATTGTCTTCAGAATATAATTCAAGTATTTCCTACCATGTTTATTATTTTGGTTCAGCTTGTGTGGGTGCCTTCTTCTTTACTCTGAGATAGTTCATCCACACACAGTGTAACTGCACATGAACATTAGTCAGTGATCAAAATCAATGCCCAGCCAGCTCTGGTGGCTGTGTCCTACCACTCTCTGTGCTGTGGCATGATTGGCCGGGAAGGCAATGGAAGCAATGCCCCCAAGTGCACATAGTATAGAAAAGGGCA